>PVKH010030019.1:0-12562 GCA_004027955.1 Chaetophractus vellerosus | reverse complement strand
AAAATAGAAATAAAATTTAAAAATGAAGTAAAAAACTTGCCAAGGCTAATTAATGAATGGATATACATACCATGGTCATGAATATGCAGACTCAATATTGTTCCGATACCAGTTCTACCCAAAGTGATCTTCAGATTCAGTGGAATCTCAATCAAACTCTTAGCAAGTCTTTTTTTTTTTTTTTTTGGAGAAATTGACAAGGTGATTTTAAAAATTTATATAGCTAGGCAAAGATCTGCAATAACTGAAACAATATTGAAAAAGAGAAATAAGGTTGGAAGAGTTACATTATCTGATTTCAAGTCTTATTATAAAGTTATAGTAATTAAGATAGTGTAGTATGGAATAAACATAGACATACTGATCAGTGGAAAAGAATGGAGAATTTAAAAATGGACCCACACGTATTTAATTTTACACAACGGTAACCAAGTATTTCCATTGGAAAATATATTCTTTTCAACAAATGCTGCAGAAAAAAATTGCATATCTCTTTGGTAAAAGTAACTTAAACCCTTACCTTATACTATACACAAAAATTAACTCAAAATTGAATCATAGACCTTAAATTTAAGAGCCAAAACGCTTCAACTTTTAGAAGGATAACAGGTAGGGGGTTGGAGAGGGAGAAAATAGGAAGAGGTGAGATGTTAATTGTATTTGAAGCATTTTATTTTTAAAAAATGATCTGCAAACCTATACAGCTAAATGTTACAATTGTCACATTTGAATTTGAGCATGTGGATGCTTTGATATTACAGTCTGTACTTTTCTATGTGTTTAAAATATTTCATTAAGATTACATGTTATATAAAATATAGTATTATAGTTAGAATTGCAGGGAGATACATTTGACTATAAAAAACTCAAAATTTGATCTGGATGAGGTGGAAAGCACTATAAATATAATTTAAAGATAAAGTTGTGTAATGATGTGCAACATATACAAGGTTGAAAGTTAGTAACCTCAAAATATGTAGTTGCTTTGAATTCATAATAAAAGGTGAATGTCAATAGAAAAATGAACCAGCAACATGAATAACCAATTCACAAAGAATATAGATAAATATACAAAGAGATGATTTCATTAGTAATTGAATTATGAGAATTGGAGACCACTTTTTGCATATTGATTTGCAAAAGTAAAAGGATGGTAATTCCCATGATTGGCAAGGTAATATGCAGCCTCATACTCTGCTTGTAGGAAGATAAATTGGTGCAATACTCTTTTGCGGGCAATTTGGCAATATATTAAAAACAATTAAAATATGCACATATTTTGACCCAGAAATTACGGTCAAAATTAGGAGGTAGCATTGCATTGAGAGATCCTACCTCCTGGAGCTAGAATTCCTGGGTTCAGATTTTGATTTCACTTCTTTCAAAGAGTATAACTTTTGACAGGTTACTTTACCTCTTTGGGTCTCAGTTTCCTTAGTCTATGAAATTTGGGAAAATACCTTACAAGGATGTTTTGATAATTATATGTGTAAATGCACAAAAAGGAAACCAGACACTGTTATAATACAAACGTTAGCTCCTCATCTTCATTCTTTTCATCATTGTATCAGAAAACAATTTTCAGCCAAGGATTTGCCTGACTTGTGATTTTGATTCTCAGGGGCCGTTTCTCTCAAGAATATTTTCATAGACCTCTGTTTGACCCATTAACAGAACTCTTTGATTCTGTTTCTGAGTTACTGCTTCTGTCCTCTGTGAACCTGACCTTTCCTCCCTTCAGTGCCATTTGACTACCTGGACAAGCTCTAACTAAGCCATCCCCTGCACCTATTTATATCTGCCAAACCAAAAACGTGGGGCTGGCAACTTGTTTTCTGCCTGCATTCCCCATAGTCATATGCTTACAACATTGAAATACCACAGGAGTCATCTTTTGGCTGAATTCAGAACATTCTTCATTCACACAGGCTGAAATATAGGCAAAAAGGAAAATATTGAAATATTGGTGAAAGATCCCCTCCTTTCCATGTATGTGAATTAGACTTTTCCTCAGGGAAGATTTAGAACCACTCATTCCAAACATGTACAATGTATCCCATTTCTTGTCTCATTTAGATGGTGACTCATTTAGCTTTTCATCACTCAACAGCATGTATTTATGGAGCACATATCTATGTTAGGCACTGGGCCAAGCTCACGGCATACACATTTGAATAAGACATGAGCTTGGCCTTCGAGTGATCACACACTTAGAATGCCATGTAAACAGAAAATTACAATGCAGTAGGATAAACATAAACAGAGTTGTGTATACACTGCTACCCTGGCATAAAGAAGGGAGTGACTAGCTGGGTCTGAATTGGGTGTTGGGTTTACAGAGGACTTGATTTTGAAGCCACATTCAAGGTGGCCAGGGGTGAGGGGCCATGTCCAATAATAGGACTGGCATGGACAAAGGCACAAAACTCTACCAGAAGTCTGTTTTTTCTGCAATGGCACAGAGCAGGAAGTGTAGGTTGAGATTAGCATGCTATGAAACTAGACCATCAGTAGGAGGCCAAGTCATTGAGGGTGCTGTTTGCCAAATATTAGATATGATTTTCAAGATAATGAGGGTTTTAAAGTAAGGGAGTGACAAGATCAGATTCAGTTTTATAAAGACAATTTAAAGTATGGTGTGGATGATGGATTGCAGATGGAGAGATGAAATTGGAAACTTCTGCAGTAACCTAAGGGTGATGAAGAGAGGCAGAGCTGGAAGATTGGGGGTGGGGAAGGAGAGGCAGAAATATTCATTTCTCAGGATGTGGTAATAAATCACATGTAAGTGAGGGAGAAAGAGCATTAAAGGATGGCTCTTGGATTCTGACTTGGGTCACCAGGTGGATAATAGACCTATTAACCAAAATAAGGAATATAGGAGAACATCTGGTTTTACGAGTGATAAAGATAGTGAGTTAAGGAAATGTTGAATTTGAGAAGGCTGTGGGACATCAGAGATAAATATCTAGAATGCCAGTTAAAGTATAGGACTGGTACACAAGATCAAAAGCATGAACTGGGGATGTCTATTTGGGAATCATCATCATAGACGTAGTATTTTAAAACACTGGATCAGGTGAATTTTCCCAGTGTGAGCATGAGGAGTGAAAAGTTACGTGCACAGAAATGGACTTGAGGGGGATGTTAACATATAGGAGTGGACACATATAGGAGGTTGTACAGTGCACATTTCCTGTAGATACCAATCACTCCTTAGCCTATGTGATGGGCAACTCCTGGAATTGTGTGGTGCACAACTGTGTGGCTGTATGTGGAAGACCTGGTTGAGGGGAAGAGTCTATGAATAAAGGGCAGAACTCAGAAGACAAAGGAGCAGAACATTTCTCTAGAAGGAGGAAACAATCAACAATGTAAAAAAGCTATGAGGAAATCTGATAGTTTAATCCTAAATAATTGCTTTATGGGAGATCTTAGGTGAACTTAAGGAGAGAGATTTCCATTCATTGGTGAAGGCAAACGTTCTAACTCAATGAGTTGAAGTGTGCTTGAAGGTGAGGCAGTGGAGACTGCAAACGTAAACCACTGTTCAAGGTGTTGGGACTGTAAAGGAAAGAGGAGAAATGTGGGTAAAAGGAACAGAAAATCAAGAGATTTTTTTTTTCTTTCTGTACAGTTATAGTATAGTGTGTAGCACAGAAAGAAGCAAAAGTTGGAGCACTTGGGAAGAAAGAGAGTAGATAACATAGTACACTTTGGCAAGAAAAGTGAGAAAGAAAGAGGGGGAGTAAGGTCAAAACATAAAAAAAGACTTGAACCACAGGTACCACGATCACCCCATAAAGGTCTTTTCTGTCCAGTCCTGGGAAATTGGGAAAGGTTCATTTAATTCAGCAGCATCTGGAATGTGAGAAGGTGTGTGGTGGAGAACAGGGAAAGAGGGTACAGAAAACCTTGTACAGGTGATTTCAGGGGAGTCAGTAACAGGCTTCACCCCTGTGAACCTGGGGAGATTGAGTTCCTCTCTCGCTCTAGAGCTTATTCTCACCTCATCCTGCATCAGCTCCTTCCTTTCTCATCTCCACCCTCTGTCCTACCCTCTTTGGCCATGGGCAGAAGGCCCTGATCATTTCTGAGTGGGGATGGAAAATTCATGAACTGTTTATTGAGTGCCCACTGAGTACCAGGCACCGGGTGCTACCTAGGCCCTGGGGGGTATACCCAAGAATAAAGGAGATATGATCCTCCTCACATTCAAGAGAGAAAAAGCAGATGACAGCATCAATATATAAATAAGCCGGGGAAGACAGGATGGAGTCATGTGAAGTCTTAGTTCCCAGGACTGCTGTAATTAAGTACTACAAACTGGGTGGCTTACAACAAGTTTTATCATCTCACAGTTCTGGAGGCTAGAAGTCCAAGTCAAGGTGTCGGCATCCTTCCTGGCCTCTTCCAGCTTCTGGAGATTTACCGGCCATCCTTGGCGTTCCTTGGCTCACAGCACTTCACTGTCTGCCTCCACCACCACCTGGCCTCTTCCCCTGTGTCTGTCGTTTCTGTGTCTGATAAGGACGTCAGTCATATTGGATTAGGGCTCACCCTAATCCAGTTGGGTCTCACCTTAACTAATTCCATAGGCAATGACCCTATTTTCAAATACAATCACATTCTCAAGTACTGGGGGTTAGGACTTCAACATACCTTTTGGGAGACACAATTCAACCCATAGTAGGTGGATGGTGTTTAACAGAGAGCCACAGAAGTGAGAGAGCCAGCCATGTGCAAAGCCCAAGGAGGGTGCTCCAAGCAAAAGAAACAGGAAGTGCAACGTCCTTGGGGTGGGGGACCATGTCCGGTCCATTCGGGAATAGCTAGCGGGCTAGAGGCTGGCATGGGGCAGTGGAAGCAGTTGAAGAGCGGATTCCCGAAACTTCCAGAGGCCTGATCATACTAAGTGTACATGGCTGTGGTAAGAATTTTGGATTTTACTGAGCCAGATGGGAAACTCTTAGAAGATGCTGAGTAGGGGAGGGTGTGAGCTGAGTCACTTTCCAAAAGTCTCTTTTTTGGCCATGTGAAGAAAACACTGTAGAATGGAAACAGTGAGGCTCCATCCAGAGTAAGTGGAAGGGGACTTTTGTTTTTACTGGTTCTCCCCTCTCTTTCTCTGTGTCTCTGTCTGTCTCTCTTCTTCTGTCCTTTCACATTCAGCTCTTTGTTAATGTATGGTTTTTAGTTTACTTAAAATTTTTTTATTGTCTATGGATTGTTCTAGTCAAGAGAAACTGATTGTCGTTTTACATTTTATCCACAAATTCTCCTTGGGGAAGACCAGAACCCAGATCCTGTTGGAAGAAACTCTGATAGGAACTCCAAAAGTGATAATGGGGGGAAAGATGGAGGTAAATTAAATGCTAGAAAAACAATATCCCATTAGACTAGCTG
Source organism: Chaetophractus vellerosus (assembly GCA_004027955.1). Taxonomy (NCBI): domain Eukaryota; kingdom Metazoa; phylum Chordata; class Mammalia; order Cingulata; family Chlamyphoridae; genus Chaetophractus; species Chaetophractus vellerosus. Next base: position 7,156 of record PVKH010030019.1, on the reverse strand, counting down.
AAATTCAGTCTCCCTCTGAGGTTTAGCAAATAAAAATCAGGATTGCAAATAATGTGTGGGGCATACTTATGCTTAAAAATTACTCATGATTTATCTCCAATTCAAATTGAACTGGGTGTCCTGAATTCTATCTGGCAACCTCATCTCTAGGGGTGGTGAGCAGCCCAGGAGATGGTCATTTATCAAAAGGCAAACATTTTAGCCAAGGCTCTCCTTGTCATTGGAGGAGATTGCTGTAACATTTTCAGAATGAAGAAAATCTGCCTTTTGGTCATATTTCCATAGACCTGAAAACATATGTATTGCCCCCAAATCTCTCATTTCTGATCAAATGAGGCCAACCCTACCTTGCTCCTTATTAGCTGGATGCCCTTGGACAGGTCACGTAATTTCTCCGAGTCCCAGTTTTCTCAGTTTTAACTGCTGTGAGGACTGAATTATGACTTAAAGGACAAGTGCTTCATAAAGTGTGAAGTGCTCGACAGATTATCATTCTTATTTCCTTACTAATTTTTCTTTAAAATCTCCCTTTCTAGTGGAACTATGAAGCATGTGTTGTATTTTTAATTTAGCATAACCCCACAGATTTTCCAGGCAATTTTTTTATCTTGCCAGAAGGGAAGCTGTCTTATTGGGCACAAGCAAACATGCATTCCAGGTTTATTCCTTATGCCATCCCCTCTCCCCTGCCCAGAAAATCACTGGCTTCAGATAAACACAGAAAACACTTTCCAAACACTTCTTACTTCTTTGACCCCAGTGCCACACTGCATGGTTTTTCCAAATCCCTGCTGTTGACCACACAACTCAGGGGCCTACTTTAATTTCTGGTGATCTGACACGGCTTCACTTGTGCTCTGCAGCTGAGCAGTCAGTGGATTCATGGATCCCCTAAACGTCCCCCGTTAAGGCATCAGCTGTTTTCCTACAACTATCCTCCCACCCTGACCTGTTCCTTTGCTCCTTTAAAAAACGTTGGTAAGGGTAATTGTAGAAAATGTTCAAAACGCAGAAAAGTACGATTAAGAAAATGAAAGTAACCCACAAGCTTGAACCCAAAGAAAACCACTGGTGGCACATTGATATATTTGTTTATAAAATTTTTATGGAGTTGGGATTGTATATCGTCTTGCAGAATGTAGCATTCTGAATTGTACTTTTTTTTTCATATAACATCATGATTTTTATTTTCAGGCTATGCCATGGTTTACAAAATAATAAAATATTTTCTTTTCTTCATTCTAGTCCAGCATATGCATGTGCCATGAGTTAGTCAAGCATTTTCTATATTTGGAGGCATTTTAAAAATTAGGTAACTTGTGGGGTTACAGAACAATCATGCATAAAATACAGCATTTCCATACTCTACCCCACCACCCACACCTTGCTTTAGTGTGGAACATCTGTTACGATTGGTGATAGCACCTTTTCATATTAAAGCCGATGCTTTAACTTAGGGTTTACTGTGTTGTGTAGTTCCATGGATTTTAAAAAAAAATTTTTATCCTGTTACCATATATACAACCAACATTTCCCCTTTCTAATCACTTTCAGATATATATTTCAGTGCTGTAATTGTATTCACATTGTTGTGCTACCACCCCCACCATCCATTACCAAAACATTTCCATCATTCCAAATAGGAACTCTGTACATTTTAAGCCTTAACTTCCCATGGAGGCATTTTTAAGCATAACAATTTCATTAAGCAAGTATTCTCCAGGAAATATGATCAAAGTGCATATTTATTTGTTGTGTCCCAGGGTTTTCCCCTGCTCCATGGCATGTCTCATAATTTCTCTATCTCCTAGATAATAGAAGGTCTTTGGATTTTCCATTTGATAATCAGAATGCCCAATCTTGTGTATTTCTTCAAATAAAACCCCTAAACTTGATTTAGAGTTAAATTATCTCCTTTCCGCTAGTTGGTTGCAGGCAAGAAGCTTCAGTCATGCACTTTGAGCCTGGCTACTGTTGAAAGCTGATGATTTACCCTATGAGAACCTTCCTAGATTCTTCAAGGGCTCCCCTGCTGGGACCTTCTGACTACAACCCCTGTGATTTGGCAGTGCCTCTCCTGAGGCTGCCCCTGTCCCCATGGTCCATTTTACCTGGACTATCTTTTGTCCCCTTGCCCTTGTCAGGAGTCATTTTTGGCAGGATCCTTTTGCAAATGACCCCTGTCCACCTACTTTCTCAGGGTGCTACATCTCATCTTCAGGTCTCAAGCTGCTTTGACTGGACATCACTGTTTGCACAACTGTTTGAATGGGCATATGACTTCATTTCTCCTAGGTCAATACCTAGCAGGAAAGTCTGGGTCATAGAGTAGGTGTACATTTAACTTTTCAAGAAGCCACCAACTGTTTTTGCCCATCAGCAGTATATGAGAATTCCAGTTAGTCCACATAACCAGTAACACTTTATAGTGCGTTTTTAATTTTAACCATTCTAATTGGTGTGTAGTGGCACACATTGTGGTTTTAATTTGCAATTCCCTAAGGACAAATGATGTTAAGCATCTTTTCATGTGCTTATTTTGCTATTTGTAGGTCTTCTTTGGTGAAATGTCTGTTAAATCTTTTGCCCATTTTTTAAAATTGTTTGATTTCTTAATTATTGCATTTTGCGAGTTCTTTATATATAATGGATACAAAGCCTTTATTGGGTGTGTTATTTACACACACGTTTTCTTCTAGACTGTGACTTGCCTTTTCATTCTTTTAACAGTGTCTTTTGAAGAAAAGAAGTACTTAATTTTGATGAAGTCCAATTTATCAAGTTTTTTCTTTTATGGATCATGCTTTTGTTACTGTATCTAAGGAATCTTTCCCTAGTCCCCGGTCAAAAAATTTTACTTCTTTGTTGTCTTCTGTAAGTTTATACCTAAAAGTTTACAATTATTACAATAATCAATTAAAAAAATTTTGTATCTGGTGCAATGTATGGACTAAAGTTCTCTTTAAAAATTTGTATATGGATATCCAATTATTCCAGCACCATTTGTTGAAAAGACTTTCCTTGCTTCACTGAATTTGTTGGCCACGTATGTGGGATGTGTTTCTGTACTGTCTGACCTGTTCCTTTGACTTATATGTGTATTTTGATGGCAACGACATATTGTATTGATTATTATTGGATTGTTTATTTAAAAATGAATTTTAAAATCACAGGATCAAGATGTTCACTCCCCCCCCATCTTCCCAACTTTGTATTTGCTTCATATAGATAATCACAGCTCTTTTAAGTTATTCCCATACACCTTAGTGTTTTTTTGGACTGTGAATATACCATTTTTATATTATATATTTTCTAAAAATTCATCATTGCCATGTAGGAAAGCAGCTGATGTTCAATATTCCTATTATATAATGATCAGCTACTGAATTCTTTTATTGGTTCCAATAATAGTCATCTTATACCTGAATCATCTTATAGTCAGACAATCATGTAACCTCAAATAATAATAATTGATTCTTCTTCTCTAGCGTTCATACAATGATTTCTGTTACTTGACATTTTTAAAAAGAGCTTTCTGAAGCGAAATTTTATTTAACATGAATTTCTTTGTGTTTTCACCATCAAGTAAGACATGTTAGATCTTGCTTTAAACTAGATATTTTTTTCTGTCTTGTTTTAAAAACCATCATTCTATTCCTAGTTTACTAGAATTTTCTTTTAAAATCAGAATCCTAAATTTTTATAAAGCAACTTTTTATCTTCTATTGGGATTTTCCTACTGATAATATATAAAAATTTCAAATATTTAACCTTCCTTTCTTTCTTGTGATCAACTCGTAGGATTGCATTATTACTGTTTTATTCACTTATTTTTTATATATATTTTAAGATTAATTTGTAATTATCTTTTTTGGTGGCCTTTGTTAGGTTTAGGTGTCACTTAAGAGTCAAAAAACAAATTAGGAGTTTTAAAATTTGTTTTTTAATCCAGTTTATCTAAAAGGGAATCAGCTCCCTAAATTATATAAAATTATAATTTTTCAAATTTTAAAGATTATTTCATAGTTATTATATATTTTCCTTTCTCCTTGAGTCAACCTTAATTATATTTTCTAGAAAATTGTTTCTTAATCAAGATTTTCAAAACTATTAACAGAGTTCACAAAATTTTCTTATAATGTTTTCAACATCCTCAATTTCTACCTCTATGCTCTTCTCTACTTCCTTCAGCTTCTTTGTTTCAACTTTTAGAGTGCTATTCAAGTTCATTTATTTTCTGCAGGTTACGCTTACTATTGAAAATCATCTCCGAATGTAGTTGAGCCTATTCATCAACTAGGACTTGATATGGCTGCTAGTAACAAGACACAAGACACAGCTACACAAATACACAAGGATTTACTCTTACAGTCGAGATGCAGACAGTTCAGAGCAGGTATGTGGCTCCATGAAATCTTCAGGGATGCAGGCACCTTCTGTTTTCTATCTTCTACTCTGTTTCACGATGGCATTCTAGGGCTCGCCAAAATGACTGCACTCTAGGAAAAGTGAAGGGAGAGAAGAACAAACGGGCCATCATTCCAGAGAAATCATTTACCTTTATGCAAATTTTCCAGAATTCCCATACAAGACTTCCAGATACTTCTCATTGGCCAGAATGTAGTGAGATGTCCACACCTAGCTGAAAAAGAGGCAGAAATTAATCTAATTGCTGAACACATTGCTTCTCCAAAAAAAAATCTTGATTCTGTTACAAAAGAAAAAGAAGGGATTGATGTTGGATGACAACTAGCAGTCTCTGCCACAGGTCATAACCTGTAAATTTTCATTTCTACTACTTTCCATAGTCTATCATTGAAGATTTTGCTTTCTCTGGTAAGATACATATTTTTTAAGTTTTTATTTTGAAATAACTTCAAACTTACAGGAAAGTTGGAAAAATAATACAAAAACAATACTTAGAACTCCAACATAACCCCCACCCAGATACCCACATGTATCAACTTTTAGCATTTTGACACACATGTTATATCATTCTATCTATCCATCATCTATATTTGTCTATCTATAAGTCATTTATCTATCATCTATCTACATATAATTTGTAGCAAGACTTATTTCTGAGAGCTGCTATATATTTTCACCTGGTCAAGTGTGGTGGTTTTTAAAAGATGTGTCTACAAATCCGGTGACACTCTTCCCTTTAAATGGTGGAGTCCAATTCTCTTTACCCTGAATGTGGTCTGGACTTCTTGATTCCCTTCTAATGAATAGAATAGAATGTGGTGGGAGTAGGCATTGCTGCTACTCCCTTGATATCTCTTGGATAATTTATGTAGAGAAAGCCAGCCACCATGTTGTGAGGCTACTCAAACCCCATATGGAGAGGTCTACATAGTGAGGAGCTGAGACTTCCTGCCAGCAGCCAACACCAACTTGCCAGCCACATTTGTCAGCATTCTTGGAAGAAAATCCACTATCCTTAGTCAAGCCTTCGGAGACTGCTGGCCTGGCTTATGTCTTGACTGCAACCTCATGAGAGATTTCAAACTAGAATCACTCAGCTAAGCTGCTCTCAAATTTCTGATGCACAGAAACTGTGAGAATGCCTATTGTTATTTCAGTGCTCTAATCTTAAGGCAATTTACACAGTAATTGTACAACAATCAATAACTAATGCATCAAATATATTTGACATAGGCCTCTGTTATTAAATTTTTAATTTTATTGTTTTGTGTGTTAAAAGTAAAATATATGCAATTTCTTATTTTTTGTATTTACTGAGGCTTTCTTGGGATCATTATAGGTAATCACATTTGTATATGTCTGATGACAGAGTTCTAGAAAGTATAAATGTAAAGGTTAGAGAGGATAAAGCATGTGATGTGAGGAAAATCCCTGACACAGAAGAAAGGAAAGTTCTTTCAAGGATGAGGAGAGATTGGAAAGTTTCACAGGGGTTGAGATGAGGGTAACTAAACTATCTGGGTACCTGAGAAGGGACACAGTCTCCCACTCCTGGACTGTGGCCTAAAGGGAGAACAAAAGGTTGAGCAAGTTTGTGTCCACTTATCTGGGAGTCAGGGAGGAGACCACTTCACAGGTGGCCTGTATGGACATGTACAAATGATGGCTGGACTGTTTGTGAAGCTAAATGGCCTGGGGCAGTTTCCGAGTTGCTCATAGCCAGGGTGTGGAATGTTAGGCTTATAGAAATTTTGTGTGCCCCATTTGGGGGAGTGGGAACACAGAGGTGCTGATATGACTATGGACAAGAAGGATCAAGATGAGAAGGTCGAGTGAGGGAGCCTTAATTATGAAGGTCTTGGTCGGAGCTGCAGACCTTAGCCATGGAGGTCAGTAAGATACCTCAAAGCCACACATGTCTTGGTGGACATCAGTTAAAGAAGACTAGTGACCAGAGGAATCAAGAAGAGCTCAGTTGTTCCCAGTGAGTGCCCAGAGGGTAGCACGGAGGCCAGGCCAAATGTCTCTGGCGACATTTGAAAGGAGAAAGTATGGGCGAACACCAGGGGAGGAAAACCATTCCTGATGATGAGTCAACTTTGAAATGACTGAATATTCACTCACAAAAGAGAAGCAGAAGGGACAAATGCACCAAGGAGGATGGATCAAGGTCAAGCTGGCTGAGCGTGAAGGGGCAGGGGACAGGACAGCCACCGTTGGTGCCTGAGTGTTTTGTAGTCCCTGGGACATGACTGATGAGTCAGCCAAGTTTAAAGTAAAATCAGGAATGGGCCTTGCACTGTTGCTATTTCAGACTATATTCTCAACTACTATCACTAATCTCCTCTTATATAGTCTATATTTAAGCCAAATCTGCCTATCCTGTACTTGTGCAATTGCTTCCTCATTCCCTGTCTTAGTTTTCCAGGCTGCTATGACAAATACCACACAATGAGTTAGTTTAAATAATAAGCACTTATTGTTTTATGGCTTCAGAGAGTAGATGTCCAAAATCAATGTGTCAGCAAGGCTATGCTTTCTCCTGGGAGTCTAGCATTCTGGTGCTGGCTTGCTGTGATCCTTGGTATTCCTTGGCTTGCAATTCCACCTCCCATCACATATGATTTCCACTGACTTCAGGCTTCCCACTCTTTCCTGTGCCCTTCTCTGACTGACTTGTCTCCAAATTTTTTCTGCTTATGAAGGACTCCAGAAATACCCTTCTTCA
>PVKH010030018.1:0-12561 GCA_004027955.1 Chaetophractus vellerosus | reverse complement strand
AGTCTGTCTTTGCTCACAGTTCATTTGTCCCCCTGTGGTAAGAGCTTCTGGAGGAGCTGTTTTGTTTGCTGTTCACTCTAGTCTTAGAATAGCACCCAGCACACAGTAGGGGCTCACATGTCTGCTTAGTGGTTTTCAGGTGCTGCTGTTTGCATGGTGCCATGAATTTTCCAGTGTAAGGAACTGGGTTATACCTAATAAAGCTCCTTTAATGTTTTTAGCTTATAATTTTGCTTAGTTTATGCCATTTCTAAGGCTGCTTAGTCAATAGTATTGCTAATGTGGTATATTTCCCATAATTTAAACTCAAGTTCTTGAAAATCGAGAGGTATTATCTCCAGGGTTTGAAGTTATACTCTATTTTATTATTCTTTTTTTATGCCAAAGGTTTTACTTTTCCCTGCCATGTCTCTGTACCTTGTGTTAATAAGTGTTTGAGACTTTGTATTGATTCTTAAAATAATTCTGAAGACTACTGTTATGTGCAGGTGTTTATTGGTTGCTTGCCATGAGTCAGGTCTGTAACGACGGCTTTTCCTTCAGCGCTTCCGTTCTACCCAGTCAGTAGAGCCTGGGATGCGCTGCTGTGACATAGACTCAATGGCTTGATACGAAGGTTTACTCTTGCTTGCACTGCCTGTCCTGTGTGGGTTTGCCGAGTGTCTCTTCCTTCATCAGATTTAGAGGAAGTGGTTGTGGAATTCAGTATTTCATGGAGTTCAGTAAGGATCAGAAGTTCCCCTAACTTAACTGTAAGTGGAGCACTACTGTCTATAGATACTTTAGGGTAAAAGGTATTTGGAAAATGGAGCACGACATCCAGAAACCAGCCCAGCGCAGGAGGTTGGTGCTGACAAGGTGCTGCAGGAAGGTCCTGCTACCCTGGCATCTGACGTCCAAGGCAGCGTAAATAGTGTTGAAACAGGAATTCATTTGTCCCGTCAGACTCTTGTTTTATGAGTAGTGTAGACTTGGGCTGTTCCCCCATGCTGTGCTGAGCATATTTAGATGGGCTATGATTTGCTCAGTAGGCACCTGAATTACACAGACTTGGATGGTTAGCTATAAGAAGCATTTGGCCAAATACCAGCTCCCCAAAATCTGTACAGGTCTTCCAGAGATTTTGAATTAACTCACTGCACATACTAAGAAAAAGTTAATCACAATATTGGAGTAAATTAGAGACCTAGGATTATAGTTTCTGTAGTAATGGCCTCCTCTTGGCTAAGTAGTTTTCTTTGAAAGCACCTTAATAAACATGGACCAGCATTGAGGAGAGTGGTTGGGTGGGGGAGTGTCAGGACGGACTACGGCAGTGGCTGATGCCCCGGCCCCTGAGGGTCCTCCTGACCTGACCTCGTTATCACCCACAGACAGTGGCTCGTGATGTAGATGTGATGAGCAGCCCTGGTGTTCTAGGTAGAAGACCATGTACTCAGACAAAATTGGAAAAGAAAAGAGAAAAAAAGTTCTCTGAATGTTCAGAGGAAAGACAGTTATGACTTGATGTGTAAAAGGGAAATGATTGGGAACCAGCTGTGGCTCAATTGGTAGAGCCCTGGTTTACCACATGGGAGGCCCCGGGTTCGTTTCCCAGGGCCTCCTTGAGAAGGCAGGCCACCTCAAGAAGGCAAGCCACCGCGAGCTGGCAAGCCACCACGGGCAAGACAAGCTGCCGCGGGCAAGGTAAGCCTCCGCGGGCAAAGGCAAGCCCCCGTGAGCAAAGGCAAGCCCCCGTGAGCAAAGGCAAACTGCTGCACGGTGAGCTGACTCGGCGGGATGCTGCAGCAGGGAGAGACAAGCAGACACAGAAGAATGCAAAAGCAAAAATGAACACAGCAAGAACAAGCAGCAAGGGGGGAATATATAAATAAATAAAAAATCTTTAAAAAAATAAAAGGGAAAAGATTGGTGGGCAATTTTCTGGAATAAAATATGAGCAATAACTAAGAAAAAGGGAGAAATATCCCAGGAGACCGGTGTAGCTGCATAACATTGCTTTCAGGCACAAAGAGATGGTCTGGAGGAAGGGTTCTGTAAACATAACCAAAGGTGAGTTGAGCAGGACCCAGCTCTAATGAGCTAGTGAAAGTATTGAGGACGAAAAGAATGAATGCATGCACAGCTAAGTAGGCAAATGGCAGAGAGTTAGGGCAGATACAGTCCTAGCTCAGGGGCTCTTAATCAGGGGTCCGTAAGCTTGAATTGAAATTCAAAAGACATTGTTCTTGTGGGGACGTGTTGGTGCGACTTTGATAAATACACAGTATAGTGTGGACTTAGTAAGGGGTCCATGGTTTTTACCTGACTGGCAAAGTGGTCAAAAAAAGTTAAGAACCCCTGCTAACTGCATTTCAGTGATACTGGCCCACTTTGTGGTTATTTGTTTTGCAGAAATAGAAAATGAATACGGATTTTAGTACCTAGAAATGGGGTTCTGCTATAACTAATCCCAAGATGCTGGAAGGCTTTGTCCTGGGCTTTGGGTGGAAGCTGGGAGATTTGGCAGGAGCAGGATGGAGAAAGCTTGGAATTGGAGCCATGCCCAGGAGGGCTTGCGGCACTGAGGAGGCTGTTACTGGAAACTGGAGGAAGGCGGGTCCTGTGACGAGCAGAACACTTAGCTGAACCGAATCCTGTACTTACGTGGACAGCACTTGGAAGTTTGATCTGGAGATTTCCAGGGAAAGTGCTGACAGTGTGGCTTGCTTTCTTTGTGCTGCTTATAGAAAAATGAGAAAAGGGGAGAGCAATTGAAGAAGGAATTATTGAAGGAACCTAGACTTGATGATTCTGGAAATTCTCAACCATTCCAACTGGCAATAAATGCCAAAATTGGGGGCCGGCTGGATATCCCAGTGGATAGGGCGCCGGCATACCACATGGGAGGCCCCGGGTTCGGTTCCCAGGGACCTCTCCTAGTGGGCAGACCGCCTTGAGAAGGGCAAGCCGCCATGGGCGGGCCAGAGCCGCCGTGGGCAGGGCAAAAAAGCCACCACGGGCAGGGCAGGTCGCCCGCGAATGGAACGCAGCCAGCCACCCGCGAACTGAAGCAGAGCCGGCCGTGAATGGAAGCAGAAGCCGCCCACAAGCGGGGAAAGCCACGCCTGCGTGGTGACCGGTTTCGACGCATCGCCGCAGCAGGGGGGAGGGGAGATATGTAATAAAATAAATAAATCTTTAAAAAAAAATAAAAAATAAAATAAAATAAAATAAAATAAAATAAAAGCCAAAATTATGAGAGTGCTTCCAGAGTGCAAGAAGAATGGCAGGGTGTGGCTGTGCAGTCTTTTACTAAAAATCTCAGAGACTGAGAGCTGGGCTTATGCAGTCACTTAAAGGATATTTTGGACCATTAGAGGTGTGCCCACCAGTCCCCAGCCAGGCCCGAGAGGCTGCACCTCAGCCATCTCAGCAGGAGCGGTGGGGTCATCTTAGATCGGTTCGTGGGTGCGGCTTTTGTCTAATGCTGGGAGACTCATTGAAATTTATGCAAGACCCACATGTTGCCTGAGAAAATCATATTAGTAGAGGTATTGCCAGCTTGGGCCGAAAGGGACAGAGAAAGTACGACGTGAAAGGAGACTGTGGCTGGGGCAGCGGAACACAGTGCTCCACGCAGACGGCGCTATGTTTTAACCAGCCAGGCAGGATGGCCAGGGGCCAGCGGGAGCCCAGGGGGCAGAGCTGAACCACTGAGGCTGCATCCTGGGCCTGAAACCTCATCACGAGAAATCCAACTTGTGCTATGCTTGGTTTCCTTTCTACCTTCACTTCCCCCTTTAGGGTGGGAATATCTGTCGCTGTTGCCCCACGCTAGTTGCACCTTTGCACGTGGGGGTGTTGTGGGCACATAATTTGTCTCTTTAGTCTTCCATGTACACAGATGGAGAGAAATTGTGTCCAAGAGCTCAATGTAAAGAATTGTGCCCAGGAGCCTCCTTTGCAGCAAATTTAGATGATGAGATATGGGACTTGAGTTGATGATGTTTAGATAAGATTTTGTACTTGACTGGATGCTCTAGTGGGTTGAGGCTTTTGGGGATGTTGGGGGATGGGGGTGAGTGGACTTGGCATTTGTGAGGCGCATGACTCTTTGGGACCTCAAGACTGTGATGGGCAAACTTCTAAGGCAGTGCCCAAGATTCCACCTGGGCACCTACACGTGCCCTATCCCAGTTACTCAGTTATTCAGTGATATGCAAACCGAGGTGCTGCTGCAAAGCCATTTTGCAGGTGAAGTGGGGATCCCAGTCCCGCTGGCCTGATTGGTTGTAGGCTGGGTTACCTGATGACACCAGCAGCAAGAGAGTAGGGGTATCCTGGGTGGTCTGGCTCAGCACTGGCCAGAGCGGGGTGTGAGCTCCTCCCCAAGCACCTAGGTGACGCGAGGAAGGCGTGGCCGCTCTGAGGAATACCTGGTGTGGGTAGGCATGGATGGAGAAGTGAGTGGTGGCAGATAAACAGCCAGTGCCCACCCCGCTTCTCACCACCTTCAGAAAGAAGTTTAAATTGTAAATACTTAACGTTCTCTAAAAGGCCTTGCAAGATCCATGGCTGCTTCTCACCACATCTCCTTCCCTGTACTTCTCCCAGTCCTTTCGTGTTGCAATCAGTCCAGCCACCCCCAATTTTCTTTTTTAGTGTGCTATCCTGTCTTCTGCCTGTTTGTTTGAGCTGACCCTGTGTTCAGAACACAGCTCTGATCGTCTTTCCATGGCTAAGCTCTGTTTGTCTTTAAAGTCTCATCAGGTTTTCCCCAGCTCCTTCTCTAAATTCCAAGCCTGGGTTTTTTGCCTGCTCCTTATTACCCCATAGTGCAGCACTGTTTCCCTCAAGTACAGGTGCCATGCTTACTGGGATTGTCTGGGTTACTTACTGGGGCTCTTAACCAGGGGTCCGTGGTTAAGAACACGGAATGTCCTTGCATTTGTTCAGGTCACCTGTAATTTCTTTTAGCAGTGTTTTGTATTGTAGTTTACTGAATACTGGTCCTTTATGTCCGTGGTTAAGTTTATTCCTAAGTATTTGATTCTTTTAGTCACTATTGTAAATGGATTTTTTTTCCTGACTTCATCTTAAGATTGCTTGTTAGTAGTGTAAAGAAACGTTACTGATTTTTGCGTATTAATCTTGTATCCTGCCACTTCGCTGAACTCATTTGTTAGCTCTAGTAGTTTTGTTGTGGATTTTTTAGGATTTCCTGGGTATAGGGTTATATCAAAAGCGAATAGCAAGTTTTATTTCTTCTTTTCCTATTTGGGTGCCTTTTATTTCTTTTATTTCTTTATCTAGCCTAATTGTTCTAGCTAGAAAGTCTAGCATGATATTGAATAACACTGGTGACAGTGGGCATCCTTGTCTTGTTCCTGATCTCAGCAGGAAAGCATTCAGTCTTCACTGTTTAGTACAATGCTAGCTGTGGGTTTTTCATATATGCACTATACCATATTGAGAAATCTTCCTTCTATTCCTATCTTTTGGAGTGTTTTTTTTTTTTTTCCTTTATCAAGAAAGGATGCTGTATTTTGTTATATGCCTTTTCTGCATCAATTGAGGAGATCATGTGATTTTTCTTCTTCAGTTTATTACACTAATTGATTTTCTTGTGTTGAACCAGCCATTCTTACCTGGGATAAAACCCACTTGATCGTGGTGTATAATTCTTTAAAGTGCTTTTGGATTTGGTTAGCAAGTATTTTGTTGAGAATTTTTGTATCTATGTTCATTAGAGAAATTGGTCTGTAATTTTCTCTTTTGTAGTATCCTTTTGGCTTTGATATTAGGGTGATGTTGGCTTCATAGAATAAGTTTGGCAGCATTTGTTCATGTTCAGTTTTTTTGGAAGAGTTTGAGCAAGATTGGTATTAAATCTTCTTTGAATGATTGCTAGAATCTTTTCGAATCTATTCTGTTTGGGGTGTATTTTCCTTCTTGGATATTGATGTCTTTCATAAGGATTGGGAAATTTTTGGCCATTATTTTCTCAAATATTCTTGTTGCCCCTTGTCTATTCTCTTCCCCCCCAGAACACCTATAATGCATATGTTTGTGCCCTTCATGCTGTCATTCAGTTCCCTGAGGCCCTGTTCAAGTTTTTCCATTCCTTTCTCTTTCTGTTCTTCTGTATTTTCAAGTTCAAATGCTTTGTCTTAGGATTTGCTTATTTGTTCCTCCATCAGTTCAAATCTGCTATTGTATGCCTTTATTCTCAACCATTGTGTCTTTCATTCCCATAAAAGCTGCTACTTTTCTACACAAGCTTTCAGATTCTTTTTGTTCACCTAGTGTCTTCTTAATATCCTTTATCTCTTTAACCATATTTTCCTTCAGCTCCTTGAATTGATTCAGTAGATTTGTGTGAACATCATTGATTAGTTGTCTTAAATCCACGTCTCATCAGGAGTTTTGGTTTGTTCCTTTGGCTGGACTATATCTTCCTTTTCTTAGAATGGCTTGTAGTTTTTTGCTGATGTCTAGACATCTGATTGTGTTTGTGAGTTTATTCTGATGGTCAATTTTTCTCTCTTGCCTAGTGATTTTGTTTCATGGCGCTTTGATTTTTGGTTCAACCTATTCTAAAACTTCAGAATTGCCTTAAGTTATCAAAACGGGGCTAGGGATCCACTAATGGGGTGCAGCCCAGATCCAAGGAGGCCTGGGCATAGGGACAGGAGAGGCAAGCCTGGTCCTCCTTCACTTTCCCGGCCAGCCAGCATGTGGCGCCCTTTCAACCTCCACCGGCAGGTGTTGCTGAGCCACCTGGAGCCACCATCAGCTCAGGGGCTCTGTCCAGACCCGACGCACCTCCTTGAGGGTGGGTCTAGAACCTCAGCGTTTTCGCCTTGGCCTCTTCATCTCTGTCCACCACCCTCGTGGACAATGTGCAGCTCTCTCCTGGTCGGTGGATCCCCAAAGCAGCAACCTCAGACAGTTTCTGCCTCTTCTCAGCTGGTTCTGAAAGAGAGCTGAGCCCTTCCTACCTACTCCGACACCGTCTTCCCGGAATCTTCTGTACATACTTCTTAAATATATTCACTTCTATCCCTGGTTTTTTTTTTTCTTCTTTCTTGAATCAGTTTTATGGTTTTGTATTGATGTCAGTGAGATTAGAGGCTTTTATTCCATTGTATTCTTGAGTACTTACATTCCTTTTATACCCACAATACTTAATCACTTTATGCTTGCTGTACTTATATTATTATACTTACTGTATTGTATTTGTTGGTATAATTATATATTACTATACTTATCCTATACTCACTTTTATATTCATTCACTTTCTCATTTTTTATTTTATTGGATCTTATTTTTATTAATAATATGATTTACCAGATCTAATTGACTTTTTTTTTAAGATTTATTATTTATTATTATATATCCCCCCCTTTTCTGCTTGTTCTTGCTGTGTTCATTTTTGCGCTCTTCTGTGTCTGCCTGTCTCCCCCTGCTGCGGTGACCCGCCTAGTCAGCTCACCGCGCGGCAGCCTGCCTGCTTGTGGCGGCTTGCCCTACTCGCAGCAGCTTGCCTTCTCAAGGCGGTCTGCCTGCTTGAGAAGGCCCGGGGAACCGAACCTGGGGCCTCCCATGTGGTAAACCGGAGCCCTACCAATTGTGCTACAGTCGGCCCCCTAATTGACTTTTTAAAGAAGCAGTTCATGGATTTATGAGTTGTACTCTTTATCTTTTATTGATATCTAATTTGTTAACGTTTGTTGCCTCTTCTCTTTTTTGTAACTTTTTGGGTCAAGATTTATTTATTTATTTTAATTTGCTTACAGATGGAAACAGTTTAGGGCAATGGGATGAATTTGATGTGAGAGACAGTGATAAAGGACAGGATGGAGAATTCAGTCTAAGAACTTTAGGGCTTTGGGGGTGGAAGGCAGGAGAACAGAACAACAGAGGGCAAGCGATGACCCACTGCAGAGCTGGCGGGGTTTGTGGAGCTGAGTGAATGTCTGATTGTTCTGCTTGAATGGCTTGACTGGTGCTCACAGAACTCCTGAAATAATTCATAGACTAAAAATACCTTTGCATTTATATTCTGGCAACATTTCTAGGGTAAGTAAAGATGATTAGGATGCTGTCAAAATATTTTATTCATGATATGGAGAATTTAAGAAATATGGGCATAGATGTTTTTGGTACAGGTAACTTCTAGTTGAATTAAGGCCAGGATTTATTCTTAAGATGTCACTTCAGAAATTAAAAGCAAACTAAATTATTATATAGTGTAAAAGACAGAAAACAATGAAAACAGTTAGAAAATCATACGCTTGATCAAAAAGGTGACAAAATAATCTAAGCATGTAAGTGATGGCAATAAATTCAAATTAATTAGCCTTTCCTATTAAAAGATTTGTTTTCTCTTGGTTTGTTTTGAAGTATGTTGCACACAAAAGAATACTCCTGACTTATGTGCTATTTAACTAATAAGACAAAAGGCAGTAGCTGGGGCAGTGGCTGTTACCAGCAGCCTTGGAGAGGCTCTGTTTCTCCTTGACTCCAGCCCTACCTTTGGCCCATAAAAACCAATTCGAATTTTGTGTTAATTATTCCTTTTCTTTTTTTCTTTCCATATTCTCCCACATGTACCTGTATTTCTTTTTTTTTTTAATAATTTCTTTTAATTTTTTAAAAAGATACTTAGATTGCATAAATGTTACACAAAAATTATAGGGATTCCCATATGCCCCACCTCCCACACCTCCCACAACCTCCCACATAAACATCTTTCATTAGTGTGGCACATCACCTGCAATGGATATACACATGCTGGGGCTTTGCCACCAAGCATGGACCATAGTTCACATTGTAGACCACACTCTCACACAGCTCTGCATGTTATATGCTGATATAAAATGGCCTGTATCTGTCATTGCAGTGTCACTCAGGATAATTCCCAATTCCCAAGTTGTATTACAACTGCTTTTCCCTCTCCCTTCCCTCAAAGCATCCAGTGGCCACTGACTCCACATTAATGTTGTAATTCCTTCCATTGCTTGAATCACAATATGTCCATATGTAGTCCTAAGCGTTCCCATGTGTTACCCCTTTAATAAATCAGTATAATTACACTGTTAATTTTGATTACTATATAAAAGCTTTAATACTTTATCCTTTAAACCCTCAATAAGGAGGGCTGGAATTCTTACATTGTTTATGAGGAAATGCAGTCATGTGTGTATAGCTGACTGAGGCATGCTGGTAAATAGGGAGAGACAAGTCCAGTTTGTCTCAGCCTCCAGTTTTGCATTTTGGCCACTGGCTGGTTAAACTGCCCATCATTTGATAGCTTGCAATTTCTGGAAAGGCATGTTGACTGGTGAGCACTGTGGAGCACTGTGCTCACCGTAGGTCCCCCCAGGTGGACACTGTGGAGGGCTGTGCTCACCATAGCTGCCCTGTATTAGTCAGCCAAAGGGATGCTGATGCAAAATACCAGAAATAGGTTGGTCTTTATAAAGGGTATTTATTTGAGGTAGAATCTACAGTTGCCAGGCCACAGAGTGTAAGTTTCTTCCCTCACCAAAGTCCATTGCCACGTGTTGGAGCAAGACAGCTGCCAGGGTTCAGGCTTCTTGGGTTCCTCTCTTCCTGGGGCTTCGTTTCTCTCCCGGCTTAGCTCCTCTGGTTCCTCCACAAGGTCAGCTGTAGACTATGAGGCTCTCTAGGCTTTGCTTCTCTCCACAAGGCCAGCTGTGAACTCTCAGGCGAATGGCTCCTCTCTATCCCGGGGCCTTCTCTCCTTCCTTACCAGAACTCCAACATCAAAATTGCTCCAACACTGTCCTTTGCCATGTCTTTTATCTTCGATTCCTCCACCCATCAAGGGGTGGGGCTCAACACCCTACTGACGTGGCCCAGTTAATGCCCTAATCAAAAATTAATCATGCCCAGATTAGTAGACCAGTTTACAAGCATGATCCAATATCTATTTTTGGAATTTGTAATTACATCAAACTTCCCATTGGCCACATGCCCCCAGGTGGACACTGGAGGGCTGCGCTCACCATAGCTGCCCCCAGGTGGACACTGTGGGGGGCTGTGCTCACCGTAGCTGCCCCCAGGTGGACACTGTGGAGGGCTGGGCTCACCCTGTGGCTCCTCCTTGCTGGGGGCCACAGCCACCTCGTGCAGGGCGTCCTCAGGTGCCATCACCGTGGCCTGGGTGGCTAGTGGCCATTACCCTCCTTGCTTTTCCTGGGTTACGTGTATCGTGATTAATCCTCTGCTGCACTTCATGAAACCTACCAGGCTTTTTCTCATCTCCTTTCTGGATGTTTTCTCCCACAGGGTCACCTTTTGCCACCTGCCATTCCAGAGTAAGTGGCTGTACGTGGGCACGGAGCGGGGCAACATACACATTGTCAACGTGGAGTCCTTCTCGCTCTCCGGCTACGTCATCATGTGGAACAAAGCCATTGAGCTGTGAGTCCCACGGCACTCCCTGCCCCAGAGCACGCCACACTGCGGCCCTGCACTGTGTACACATGCAGGTCGCCTGCACTTGTCCCAAGGCATGCACAGGCGTGGAGGAACGCCTTCCTGAGGCAGCTGGTGCTTCTGCGGGGCGAGAGGCAGCCCGTGCTTCTGTTCCTTTGTCTTCTTTCTTTTCTTTTCTTTCAAATGCTGGTTGGGACCCACTGAAGGGCCAGCTGGTGTTTGACACTCCTGGTCTCACCAGTGCTGGAGTCTGATGATTGGCGCTTACAATGTAAATGCTCAAGTCAGCGTGACACAGGGTTAACCTGAAGGCTGCTTTTACCTAGTTTGGGTACCTGATGGTGGTTTCGTTAACTAATTGTAAGGGCAGAAGCTGCAGGGCCCCGAAGATCTCTGGTGCTGACCTTTTACCTGGTCCTGAGCCTTCTTGTGCCTTTCTCCATCAGAGTCAAAGGGTGTCGGCAGGGCCCCGTTTCAGCGCTCCTTTTTCTTTTGTTCTTTTCTCTCTTTGTAAACACACAGCTTGTGTGTTGTCTTTGTAGCCTTGACGTCTCTCTGCCATGAGGACGGCCCATGCATGTCCCCAGCATGTGCTGGCGCTGCTGCAGTAGCCTGGCGCCAGTGCCCTCCGGCCTGGGGTGCGAGGTCACGGGGTGGCCCCTGGCAGCGAGGGCCTGGATTGTGTCGGGACCCGGACATGCTTGTTCCCAGCAGCCTCTGCTCCACCTCCCTCACCCCGGTCCTCTGTCAAGCGCCGTTCAGCAGCAGGCTCTCTGCAGGCTGCTGGTGCCAGCCCGGAGGCAGCCTTGCTACTCTGGTGTGACCTGCAGAGCTGAGCAGGAGCCGACAGTTCACTTAGACAGACCAGCTGGGAGAGTTCCGCTCCTGGGCTGCGCTCTTAGACCAATTGAAGAGGCTTTCTCATGCAGAAAGGCTCTTGGTTGTCAGTTTTACTTGCTTGTATCAACACAAGTCACGTAACATTTTTCTTCTACTCCTTTTTTGATCCTTACTAAGAAACCCACATCACTTACTGAAATGTTTTTGTTCTTATAAATATATCTTTATTTCCCATCCATTTATTCTTACTGTAATGAGCATATAGTTGCATTGAAATTTTTCATTGAGAAAAAGTCTTCTTAACTTTTTTCTTGTTAAGGTCATCTAAATCGCACCCGGGACCTGTTGTCCATATAAGTGATAATCCAATGGATGAGGGAAAGGTAGGCATTTTTCTAAAAGTTATAGTTATCATTTAAAAGAATGAATTTTAGTACTTTTAAATATGCAAACTATTCTAGGACTATGCTTAACAAAATTGAGATAGCTAAAAAAGGTTGTATATCTCATATACTAATGATTTGTTTATATATTATGAAGAATAAGTGGAAAAATTAGAATCATTTAAAATTTCGAAGAACCAACAATACCCTAAAATATAAGTAAAGTTAACTAAAATTAAAAGTTGTTTGTTTATATTTGGCTTATTCAGAATATTTTCCCAGATTTTTCTCATAACAGTGTTCAAAACTGTCCTCTCATGGTTTTGAATTATTTTCAACACTTTATACAGTTTTTATGGTGCTTATCACATATTGCTTTGTGTTAGAGAATTCTCTATATCTCATATAAATTTTTCTTCATAACTAGCTCAAATTAATAATGTAGCTTTTAAATATATTAATATAACATTTTAAACTATGTTCTGTTAATTATATATAACTTTTAATCCTGAAACTAGTTTCGTACAGTTGGTATCTAGCTGTTGTTAGGTTCGTTAACATACTTAAAGAGAATAACATTTCCTTTCCCATGAATCCGTTTCCTAATTTAAGGCAATCTTTGTGGTGGTTTGATTTAACTGTAACATTTTTCCTACCTGTAGAGTTTTATGATGATAACCTGTGTAAATCCTATCAGAAACCAGCCAGGTGAAACCTGGGGGGCTGGCCCAGCATGCCCTTCCCTCCACCTGTGGCACTGTTCTTTGGGCCCTGGGTGGGCCTGCCTGGTGAGCTTGTAGTCGTGCAGTCAGGATTTTTGAAAGAAGCTCTTTGGGAGCCCTCACTCTTTTGTTCAGCCAAGGCCTCTGCTGCGGCCTGACAGCACGCC
>PVKH010030017.1:0-12560 GCA_004027955.1 Chaetophractus vellerosus | reverse complement strand
ACACACACACACACACACACACACACTGCCCCTTGCAATCACTGTCTGCTCTATATGTCCCTTTGCTGCACGTTCTTCTGTGTCTGCTTGTCTTCTCTTCTCGTCTTCTCTTAGGAGGCACCAGGAACCAATCCTGGGACCTTCTCATGGGAGAGAGGCACTCAATTGCTTGAGCCACCTTAGCTCCCTGGTTTGTTATGTTTCTCACTGTCTCTCCTCTGTGTCTCTTTTCGTTGTGTCATCTTGTGCCAACTCTATGCACCACGTGGGCCAACTTTCTTTCACCAAGAGGCCCCAGGAATCGGGAGCCCAAAACACTTGAGCCATATCCGCTTCCCCCAATGTCTTCTTAATATCCTTAATCTCTTTAGCCATCTCATTGAATTTATTAAGGAGATTTGTTTGAACATCTATGATTAGTTGTCTCAACTCCTTTATGTCATCTGGAGGCTTATCTTGTTCCTTTAACTGGGCCATATCTTCCTGTTTCTTGGTATGGATTATAATTTTTTGTTGGTGTCTTGGCATCTGGCTTGCTAGATGTAGTTATTCTGGGTGCAGTTTTTCTCTTTAATTTAGGGTATTCTTGTCCTTTCTCCTTGCTGATTGTGTAGTAGGAGCCAAGGATGTAGTTTGTGCTGTAAGAGGTAGAGGTTCAAGCTGCCCTCATTGCTACAAGTATGGTGAAGCTTCTCCCACCTTTCTCCTTTGCCAACAGTAGGAACAGAGCCACAGCCATGTGTAATAGTCCAAGTCATGCAGGCCTAGACTGTAGTTGCCCAGAGAGACTGATGAAGCTTCACCCCCTTCCTCCCCTGCCTGGGGCAGGGATAGAGCTGCAGGTGTGGGCAGCAATCTATGCCCTGCTAGTCCAAAAAGACTGCAGTTGCCCGAGTAGACTTCTGACTATCCAGTCTGTGCCAGCTGAATGTATCTGCAGTTTCCTGGAGAGGCTGGTGCAGGTCCCCCCAGCTTCCTCCCTGCAAGAGTTGGGGCTGAAGTCTAGACTAGGGCTGTAGTCCAATCTGGGTGGAAAGAATCCAGTCCCTGCCATCACTGTGATTTTCAATCAGCTCATCTTCCCTTCCTGCCAGGGGCGGAGTCAAAATAGTGGCTACTGACCTCTTTCTGACTTGGACAGGTTCAAACCTTGGCTGTTCCTAGGGTTATACTTCAGCCAACCGAATTTACTAATCAGGAGTAGAAGTTGATGGCCAACCGTCTCTTCCTCCCCTAGTTTTAGGAAATGGAGCTTCTAATGCCAGCCACAGAATAATAGCTCCTGAGGTGGCTTGCACTGCTAGAGTGGGATTATTACCAGCCTCCGAGGTGTGGCCTCTAGCCGGAGAGGCTGGCACAGGTCCCCCCAGCTTCCTCCCTGCGGGAGGTGGGGCTGGGGCTTTGGCTAGAGCTGCAGTCCAATCTGGATGGAAAGATGCCATTTCCTACCAGCCCTGTGATTTTCAGTCAGCCCCGCTTCCCTTCATGCCGGGGGCAGAGTTAAAATGGCAGCTACCAGCCTCTTTCTGACTTGGACAAGTTCAAACTTTAGCTGTTCTTAGGATTATACTTTAGCCTGCCTAATTTACTAATCAGTAGCCAAGGTTGTTGTCCAACCATCTCTTCCTCCCCCGTTTTGGGGGAAATAGCTCCCGAGGTGGCTTGTGCCACCAGTGGAGGATGGTCACCGGCCCCTGCTGCATATGGAGTGCTCTGCTCACGAATCTTCTCTGCAGATGGGCAGTCTTCTCCTTCCATTCTTAAGGATGCTGTGGGATGCTCTTCTGGTCTCTTGCTTTAGATAGCTCTGGGTGACTGCTAACTGCCCTGTAGCACAAGCTGACTCTAGGGGCTTCTTACTCTGCTACCGTCTTGCTGGTTGTCCTTTACCTGAATCTTTTAAAGGCATTTATTCACTAAGTTGCACACAATGATGCATCATGGACTTAAGGTTGTATTAGAGGGTAGGCTTAAACTTGTAGAAGAAATTTCCTTACTTCCCAATCTTTGGTTGTTATTTCTATATCCATTCAACCACTACCTAATTATCTTTTCACTTAATTCTCATGTATTTCCTCCTACTCTTTAACCATCTCTTTATTTTCATTTCTGTGAACACTGCTGCCTTCTTGTCAGTAAATGAGGTCAAAAGCCCTGTGTCTGATATGAATATATGTATTCATATATTCATATATTTTTAACTCCCAATTCATACTTTTAATCAAAAATGAGAAGGAAGGTTGACTTCAGTGGTTGTGTTTATGCTTTATTTTGTTTTATATTCGAGTTCTAAGTTTTATGTTCATGAGATAATTATGTCTTGAGAAACTTTATAATACTATTTCTGAAATCCTTGTTGTTGAATCCTTCTATCCCTTGAGGACTAAAGTATTCCCTTTAAATTCATTGATTTATCTCAATCATTTAAATGCTTGCAGATCAAGAGATTCATTTATAAATATAACAAGACTGCTAATTATGGATTATTCTGAACAAACCATAAAGCAAAAAAGGGCCACATCCAGTTGGGACTTTTGCTGAATTCTGCCAATACAGTAAAGCCTAGTAATATTAACATAAAATCTGTATAACTTCTGCCCTCAAAGTTTGTGTGATCCTGGAAATTAATGTGTATTTTGCCAGATAACTCTTGTCTCATCTTCTTTATAATTGTTGACATAGTGTGAACACACAGATATACGTCCAATGACTTAGTTCCCTGAGCTACAAATATACATAAATATGCCCCTCAGTAGCTACCTCTTCAAACTTGTTTATTTTTCAGAGGGATTGTAGATAAATAACATATTTATCTTACTTAATGGATAGTTGATGCTGAAAATATGAAAATCAAATTAATTCTGATTTTCCTAGCCTTATCCTTTCTGAGAAGCCCTTTGTGTTTTGAGAGGTGGGGTGACTGCTTCAGGCTAGGGTAGGAAATTGGTGCTCTTCCCACTACTACATACTACTGAACTCACAAATCTGTAAGTTCACAGTTTTAAATATATATATTTTTCATAAGCAATTTCATTATAATTAAAACACAGGCCACATTTTCTTAAAATTGTTCATTGTTCTTGAACACTTTGGTGGGTTGTTTTTCTTCTCTGAAATTCTGTTTTCCTCAAAGGCAATAATTTATTGACCTCTTCTAAATGATGTATTTTTCATAACATCATAACTATTCAGTGGCCACATTAAGGCTTTATTTTGTACCTCACTCTGATTACTTTTCATAGCTAGCCTTTTCCCTCCCTCTCTCCCTCCTTCCCTCCCTCCCTCCCTCCCTCCCTCCTTCCTTCCTTCCTTCCTTCCTTCCTTCTATCCATCCGCCCATCCAAAAGTACCGCCCCTTTGATTGCATAGTTTCGTAATAGATTTACTGTCAACAAAGTAATGGATATCATATTAATGCCACAAATATTTTATTGTGAAGTCATGGAATGGCTGTAATAGCAGGCAAAATGAATATAGTAAATATAAACAATTTCTGAAATAGAGCAGGGAATGACGAAATAAAATCATCAAGTATAATTAGATACCTGACCAGATATTTGAAAATGTCTTAAGAAATATCATTGGAAACATATGAACTGCTTATCAATGGAAAACAGCCTGATGGATATTTCAGTTTGAGCTCTCAGAGGACATGGACTTCTGTCTTATTCCTACTTTGATTCCTAGCACTATAGTTGGCACTGGATTGGTAGTCAATAAATGTTTGGTGGATAAATAGTGATTACCTTTGATTTACTGAATCAAAGAGAGTTGCAAAAGTGCTGTTTTCAATATCGTTAGTTCCTTTGAAACATTTCTATATAAGGTTTGGGAGAAAAATAAAAGAGTGCCCTATGATTATGCTATAGTAAGTTAAGAAATACTTTCATTCTCATAGAGACCACATAAATTTATATTTGGTCTATATGCTTTCACCAGAATATACAGAGCACCTAATTAATTTGGAGTATGGTTTAAAAAGGAAGTGGTAGGAGAGATTTTAAGCTATGGACTTAAGTACTGGAAAATAATCATATTTCCAATTTTTAAAATATCCTCAGCAATACTGCAATCATCTGGGAATTGATTGTGCTTTTTGTCAGAGAAAGGCTTTTGTATATTTACTAGTACATTACACCACACAGAAGGTAGTATCTGGTTTTGGGAAACACATCTATCTGAACTCTTAATTAGAGTGCTGGTGATGCCAAGCAGTAGGCAATACTGTGCAAAGTCAGAACCATGATCAAACGTGTTGAGGAAATGTCTTAGGGAAGACTTGAGTTTTTGTTTAATTACAATTAGAAATCTACAACCTCTAATAAGGGATCCCCAACTCCTTGAGGGCAAATTTAGTCTGTTGCCAAAGCATGTGGTATATAATCTATTTAGATAACTCATCAGTCTTTCCTTATATTTTAAGCATCTCTTTTCCCCACAGACAAGAATATTGAGTCCTTCACGTACATCAGGCAATTAATAGGCATTTGAATAAATAACAGGATTCTATTGCCTAAAAATATAGGCATGGTATAATATTAGGCATAGAGCTGATAGGTAAAAGTGTTGTCAACTACTCAGAATAATTTACTAATGGAGAGATCTGTTAGTTTACCCTTCTTTTTTTTTCTGTGCTTTGTAAAATTTAAATAACATGAGTTATATGTTTCTTGGAAGATTGAAATGTGAAAACATTTGGGCTCTAGGCCTAATAACAGGGTAATAATTCGGAATGTTTAAAAGAAGATTGTATTCCATAGATATGCAGTTATTTAGGCATTATACCTCTTCTTGGGCTGATTTTTGCACTATAACCCTCTTTGGTCTATCTAGGTTTTCTAATTTATTGGTCAAAAGTACGTGGCATTTTATTATTCTTTATTCTTTTTATATTTTCTGTCTGTAGCTATATCACACCTTTCTACACTAATTGAGTTTACATGTGTTTTTTAAATTATTGTTGTAGTTAGTGGCTTTTCTATCTATTTTCTATCCACTCTATTCCTTCTCAAACTTACTCTTGGATATTTTTAAGTGTACGGTATATGGGTTTTTAAAATTAATTAATGTTTTTGTTATTTTTATTCATTACTTTTCCCATCTTTGCTTAAATTTGTTTTGTTAATAAAAGGTTTTAAGACTAGTTGTAATTGGCCTACAGCCTATACATTTTGAGATATGCTATTATCATTACCATTTTCTTCAAAAATTCTTTCTTTCAAAATTTTGCTTTTGTCTTTTAGCAAAGAGTTATTTAGGAAAAGAAAGAAATAAAACTCTCTTCAGCTTGTTCTCCACTTGACTAATTGTATCATCTGCAGCATTAATCCTGTTTTAAATCTGTTTTATATTTTGCTGTGAAATTATATTAGCTGCCTCTATTTTCCTTAACTCTACTGGTGCTTTTTAATTTCAGTCCATTTTCTAATTTAATCATTCATTTGTTTTAAAGAGTACATATAAAAAAATTTCCTCGGCAGGATAAGGTATATGAGGTCTAAGATTTATTTTTGGAACACTAAGCAAATCATTTCTGAAAGCATGCTTTTTTTCTGTGATTGAGTAATGTTTATTTTCTTATTTTGGTTGAAGATTTTTTTCCCCATAGGTGTTGTACTGGATTTACTCACCCTATTCATACATTCTTGATGGAAGGCTGATTTACTTACCCTTGCAAAAGTAGGATAGAGTCTTCTTAGACTATTCAAAGCATTCCTTTAGTGGGATATTTAGAACATTATCACTATAAAACATTTTTCTGCTTGTTGAAAATATTACCTAAAAGATTTAAAAAAGACTTTTAAAAAAATTTCTCTTTCACTTGCCCTGCCCTTCTATTCTAGGTAGATGAGGTTTGTAATTTGGTTGTGTCTGACTTCCTGCTTCAGCCCACCCAGATGGGTAAGGGTTGTATCCCATTGGGATCCTCTCCCCAGTGATCTCCACCAGTTTATGAAATTCATGTGAAGGTGAGCCCCTTCCAAATGGGAAGGGAGGTAAGAGAAGAATCCTGCCACCTACAGGTGTTCTGGTTGGTGCATCCAGAATAACCAGCAGACTCTAAACAAGATCCTGTATTGCGTAGTTACTCTGGTATGCTGAAGGAAGAAGGAAGAGGGAATTTTAAAAGACAAGTGGAGAGCAGCATTCAGTTTGTTTTGGCCATGGCTTAAGTTTCAGTGTCTGTATTAAGGGAACATAAGAAGGAACTGAAATAATTTGTCATGATAGCAGCTCGGTATTTCTGTAGTTCCAGAGGGGGGGAAGAGTCCACCTATTTTTCCTCTTAAGTCACCCTTTTCTGCTGTGGAAAGTCATTATAAAAACCTTCATTTTGCAGTTGTGCATTAACAGAATAAACTTATGGCACTGGAAGCAAAATTTAATTTGCTCCCTCTTCTGAAGTATTAAAATATTTTCGTATGCTTTTTTGTTTAGGTGGGAACTGGTAGAAGATATCCATTTGTGGACAATCCAAATGGCTAGCATTAAGCAAGCAGGACTCTCCAACATATTCCTCCTACTTACATTTTGAGACCTCTGAAGAATCACTTTCTAAAGTTGGAAAACTCTGGTTTTCTCTATTACCTCTTTTATCATCTAATCCTTTTTCTTGCCTTTAAGTGAAATATAGTGGACACATGGAGAATTGGTTAACTGTTATATGCAACAGGTTTTTTAAAAAGCCTAATTGATGTCTTTTTTTAATTTACCACTTTTTTGTTTCTTGAATATTTTCCAATCATAGAAAAGTTGCTGAGCAGGCCCAACTTTGTTCACTAGTTTATAGGATAAAAAAGAAGAGCAAAATAGGAATGGGTTGAAGGCACAGTGATGAGTAGGAAATGCTTCCAATTAATTTCAAAGTTTGGAATTAATTTAACATTAATTCTGTTCTTCAGTGTCTTCCTGCTTTTTGACATGGTGACCTGCCATAACAAAGAGGCAACAGCAGGAAACTTGGTACCAATTAAAACCAGTCTCCCTCCACCAAAGAACTGAATTGTCAGCAAATGTGATCTCAAATTCAAATAGTGATAAGTGTTTTAGAGTGAAATGGAAATAAAGGGACAAAGCTATTAAATTTAAACATCTGCTGGAAAACAATCAAAAGACATGCCAGTTTGACCAAATTTGTTATTGTCAACTGAGAAATAGCAAATTAAGCTGCAAGGCAATAAGGGCATTTATTTGAGGTCTTAGAAATTGCAATTCAGGGAGCACAGATTCAAGCAGTTACCCAAATCATATCCTATCATGGCATTCCTAAGCAAGGGTTCTTAAAGGAAAAGAAAAAGATTAAACAAGTTGTTTGTGGATAGTTGGGGTATTCTAATTGTCCTTCAGGTTAGGTAGTTAACTGAGTTCTTTATCTTGTGGTTTGTTCCTGGTATCTGGATGTCCTTGTGTCCTTAGAGTTTTGAGGAATGTTGTTGCTTGAGGCTTTGCATACTTTAGCAGTTGGTGATATCTGGCTAAGACCTGCGTAAGAGCAATCTCCACAATGACCTCCTGACCCATTGTAAATCTCGTAGGCATAGTAACTATATTTTGTTTTATTTCTTTTAACAGTATTTAATAAGTTACAACTAGATGCCTCATCTATAATGTATGTTAGGGTGAGGGCCCTTCCAACAAAACTGAATAAACTGGGATAAATGCCTGCACACATTTTGTTTATATATTCACTTTGGTGTTCATTTCAGCTTTGTGTTACATAACCAGGGTTATAAACCAATATAACTAATACTCTAATTATACTTCCAAGTTAAGCTTGAGTCTGATTAGCAGTATATTTAAGTATGTATCAGATTCTTCAAGTTTGAATTTGTTCTAGGATGAGTCAAGTGTAATACCAGGTTTCTGGATCAAAATGAATCTTCAGCCTTGTCTGGTTGAAATCACCTGCCTTGACTGAGGTGCTCTGGCTGAGCCTAGGCACAGAGCCCACCTACTTTGGACCTTTATATTAAATAGTCAGCTGGAATGACTTCCAAGGCTGGAGATCTAAATGCTCTGTACCCATTTATTTACACCCCTGGTTTATATGATTCGCTTCCAACAACTTACTTTTTAAATCCATAATGGGGAAAAAAAATTATAAAATTCCATGGAAATGAAATACAGATTCTTACCAATTGAACTACCTATTCAATGAATATAAGAACATCATTGGAAAAACAGGCTGTGCTATAATGTGTCTTGTCTAGGCAGGATTGAGAAGTCACTGAAAAGAAGCAGGATTTCAATCTTTGGCCCTTCCTTTCTGCACAGCATTTTATATACTTTCCAGTCTATGTGCTACATCTGAAGTCTGCACCCAGCTCTTTCTTGAATGTCATGCCTCTATATTTCAACACATAAAAACCTACCAGAAATTAAAGCTTAAATTAATTTTCATCTCTAGCCAAACTCAGCAATATTATTTAAATAAATGAGAACATGGTATTTTAGATGCAAAATTTACAGATCAAAATATTGTATATAATAAAAAGACTGTCTTAGGATCAGTAATTCACAATGAAAGTGAGAGTTTTTTGAGCAAATTAAGTAAAAAATAGAGACTTTCAACAGTAACTATGGTGGAAGAGGAAGACAAAAAAGGAAGATGAAAAAAACTGTCTGAACCATCTATGGCAGTATTTGGCAACTGTTCCTGTAAGGGTCGGATGGTAAATATTTTGGGCTTTGCTGGCCATATGGTCTCAGGTGCGATTACTCAGCTCTGACATTGTAGTGAAAAGCAGCCGTAGACAATTCTTAAGCAATTGGCTACCAACACTTCATTACAACTTACTTTGCCACAATGGGAACAGAATAGAAATCTGATGGCAGATTTTTCCCATATTTTATTGTGATTCTTTATGGATTTCAAATTTATGATTTTACTCTTCTGTAGTTAAGCTGTCTTCATAGTGGATGTCTCTAAGAAAATTCAGAAATTGTAAACTTATAGCTAGCCATGAAATAACTATTTTAAACAGAAACAGAAAACTTAGAGTTCATTTATAATAATCTGAATATACCAAAATGCTGATATTTTCTTCCTGTAGTTGGCATATAATATTTAGCTCCAGATATTTTACTAGCATTTCAAGTTTGTTTGTTTTAGAGCAGAGTCTGTCAAGAATAATATCTGTTCTATTTTCATTCAACCACCAGGCAATTTTTGAGTGCCTGTTGCAGATCTCTTATGGTACTTTGAGGCTTTTATGGACTCCCTGAAAATCATGTCCTTAGAGCTAATCCATTCCTATGAACATGAACCTATTGTAAATGGGACCTTTTGATTAGGTTACTTCAGTAAAGTGTGACCCAGGCGGGTCTTAGTCCGCTTACTGGAGTACTTTTTAAATGGGATGAATATGGAGAGACAGACAGAAAGCCAGAGGAAGCCAGAAGCTGAAGCAGTGAAACCTGGAAGAGAAGAGAGATGAGCAGACACCTCTATGTGCCTTGCCAAATGACAGAGGAGTCCCGGATCACCAGCAGCTGGTCATCACCTGATGAAGCCTTGATTTGGAATATACGGCCTCAGAACTGTAAGCTTATAAGTTAATAAATCCCCATGGTAAAAGCAACCCATTTCTGGTATATCAAACTACCCTTGCTAGGCCCTGAGATAGGAGAGGGAAGATAAATAAGACATGGAACTTGCCCAAAGTGAATTCAGAAAAGCAAGACTTGTTAGTGGTAACCATGTAGTTCACGAGGGGACTTTCAGGCTCCAAAGTTCAGTGTGAAGATCTTGAAATTTCATCCAGTGAGCTCTGAATGAGATTTTGAATCCTTTATATTATAGTCAAAGTAATTTTTGAGATTTATTTTTTAGTGTTGGGACCTGGGTTGAAAACAAACTTGTTTGGGAAGAGGCTTTAAACTTCAGTTGCTAACTCAATAACTAGTTGTCATTTTTCCTAGGTAATGTTTTATCTATACCAGACAGTACTTTTCCTCTTTATAGAGGCATTGTGTTTGACCCAGTTTTTTTGCTCTTAGTCACTGAAATTAATTCACTGTTTCTTCCATAAATTATTATGAATGTTTACTGGATTAAAAGGCAAGCTTGTTAAGTGCTGATTTTAAGATTTCTATACGCCAGTAGGAGAGAATATGCATATACAGAGACATCCATTCATTCAACAGATATTGTCAACTTTCCGTTAGATACTGAGTTAAGTACTGTGGTTATGACTATGACAACAATACACATCTCTTAGCCTGTAGGAACTTAAGTCTAGTAGAAGATGTAGATAAGGAAATAGCCAAATACAGTACAGTGTGTTGAGAGCGATAATGAGAAAATATTATTCTCTTGGAACATCCTGGAGAACATCTAACACCCATTCCATCCCACCCTCTCTTGGAAGGCCCTTCAAGATTTCCTAGAAAAAGTATATATAGAAGGAATTTGGCTTCCAAAAAGAGGTCTAGCCTTTGTCCCAGCTAGCTTTGCTGGGCTGGGTAGGGTGGAGTGGTAATATCTGAATCTTTTAAATCTTTAAAATTTCCCATGATAGGAATGTCTTAGTGGGCTCCAAACCACACTCGGATAGTTTAGGGTCAGATTACTCTGGGCTGGGCCAGCCACACCCATATTCTTAGGGTGGATGGTTGGCCCCATCAGAAAGAATAACCATGTGACTAGGGTGTTGGGGTTTTGAGCCATGTGTCATATCAGCTGGACTAGGAGGGAAAGGGGCTGGAGGTTGAATTCAGTCACCTGGGCATTGATTTCATCAGTCAGTGTCTACATAATGAGACTTCAATGAAAACACTGGACACCAAAGCTTCTGAGAGCATCCCTGATTGCTAATACACATTGATGTGCCAGAAAGCTGAAATGTTCTGACTCCATGGGGAGAGATATGAAAGCTTTGCTTTTGAGACCCTCTCAGACGTCACCCTATGCCTCTCTTATTTGTATCCTTTTGTTATAATAAAACTGTAGTTGTAAGTGCAACACTTTCTTGAGATCTGAGTTATTCTAGTGAATTATCAAACCTAAGAAGATGGTGGAAACTCCTGAATTTGTAGCCAGGTAGTCAGAAGTAAGGGTGGCCTGGAAACTCTGAAATTGCAGCTGGTGTCTGAAGAGCAGCCTTGTAGAGGGTCATGCCCTTAACTTGTGGAGTCTGACCTAACTCCAGGTAGTTAGGGTCAAAATTGTATTGTAGTTGGTGAGAGAATTTATTGCAAAGTATCATCTATACTAAGACTTGAAGAGAATTAGGAAGAATTAATTTAATTTGTCCAGAGTGGAAAGGGTAAAGAGGAGAGTAATGGGCAAGATGTGTTACAAGCAAAGAGATCAGCATGTGTGAATGCTCAGGGGAAAGAGAAATGTGATGTGTTAGAGGAACTATAAATTGAAAATATATGAATATGGATCTTGGACAAGTGGCATGAGAGCAAAGGTTGCACAGAAAGCCAGGGCTAGATCCTGAAGGCCTTAGGATTGGTCATATTAAGGGGTGTGGTTTTTTTACTGAGGGCTAAGACAATCTACTGAAAGGTTGTAAATAGAGGAGTGACTGTAGTCAGAATTGGGCTTTAGCATACAGATTGAAAATGAGCAAGGCAAGATGCAGGAAGTCAATTTAGGTGACTGTTGCAGTAATCTAGGCACCAGATCATAGTATGAGCCATGGGAGTATGAGTGAGGCCTTGGATAATTGGTGGATTCCAGAAGCAATAAGAAGGTAAAACTGATAATACTTGATATTGGTTGGATGTTTCTAAGGGAGAAGAACTAAGTATCCAAAGTTTCTTCTTAAGCAATGGTATAGATGATAGTACCACTCATTCTGGCAGTGAATCTACAAGAGAGGATAAGAATACAGGAATGGAGGGAAAGACAGTGAATTCATTTTGAGATATGTTAAGTTTGAGGTACCTGTGGGACATCCAAGGACAAATGACTAATAGACAAATGCAAATTGGGGGAAAGAACTTCCAGGGAAGATGATAACCCAGAGTAGGGAGCTCAAGGATTCACTCCTCCTCCAGAGACTATCTGAAACAACTCTTTTGGGACTCTGGAGGCCAGGGGAGCATTGTACAGCATCCAGGGAATAGCAGGACAAAGAGACAGAGAAACTGCAGTAAAAAAAAAAAAAAATATGACTAACAGGCTCCATAGTGGCTGTAGATGCCCATCCCCCACTCCTGAAGTAAACTGCCTCAGGTCCAGTCCCTGGCTGACAGCTGCAGATGGAGAGGGACATAAAAGCCTTCCTTCCCTAAATGGTTGGGGGCACAGGCAAGTACTGATAACAGCTTTTGATTGGTCATTTTAGATCACTGTGCTGAAATGCTGTTTTAGCACAGCCTGGACAGGAACCACTGAAGCCACTGTTTCAAGCCTGTCCCTGACAGGGGTGGAGCTGGTGGAGGTTCAGAGATACACACTGCCAGCTAAGGGTTATGAGGAAGAGTTTTCTGAAGATCGCCATCTGCTGGGCAGGCCAGGAAAGCGCAGATTTGAAGAGCCGACAAAACAGGCTTTTTGGTGTCTTTCCTGATCCTCTCCCCAGGGCCCTTTGGAACTGGCCTGTTCC
>PVKH010030016.1:0-12561 GCA_004027955.1 Chaetophractus vellerosus | reverse complement strand
CAGCGGGAATGCTGCCCATCCCCCACCCTCTCCCCCCAGGGGAACAGCCTTGGTAAAATCTGTGGCTGAGTGGCCAATGGGAAGGAGAAAGGACAGATTCTTCCCTGGGAAGAGGGAGGGTGTGGCATAGGGCTGAGTGAGGTTTCTCTTAAGCTAGTGGAAATGGAAGGATTCATCTCCATGGAAGGGTTTGCTGAAGAGTGCCATTTGCTAGCCAGCTGGGAAAGTGAAGGCAGACAGGAGTGTCTCTCCCAATTCTTTCTTGGCATGGTAGACTTCGCCGGGCCCCATTAGTAGGCCTCTGCCCCTGTTTTGACTAAAACAGGGGGAAATATTAAAGTTTTAGAAAAAACTAAACTAAAAATCAAAGAGCTGTGAAAGAAAACCACTAGGTAAGAGAGAGAAATTGATCAATAGAACAAAATCACCAACATAAACAGATGCCCAAGTATCAATAAAAGATAGCCCATACCTACAAAATAGGAATATATAGCCCTGCCAAAGGAACAAGCCAAGACTCTAGATAAGACACAGGATTTAAGACAATTAATAACTGATGTTCACACAAGCCTCCTTAATCAATTTAAGTAGATGAAGGAAAATATGACTAAAGAGATAAAAGATATTAAGATGACACTGAGCAATTTGAAAAGAACAATTTGAAAGCCTGCAAAAAAAGTAACAGAGTTTATAGGGCATGAAAGACGCAATGGATGAGATTAAAAATACATTAGAGGCATATAACAGCAGATTTGAAATGTTAGCAGAATGAACACATGAATTTGAAGACAGAAAATTTGAATGTGAAAATGTAGGAGAAAAGAGAAAAGAGTGCAAAATAAATTTGAACAGGGTCTCAGGGAATTGAATGGCAACCTGAAATGCATACAAACATACACATTATAGGGGTTCCAGAAGGAGAAAAGAATGGAAAAGGGGTAGAAAGAATATTTCAGACAACACTGATTGAAAATTTTCCAACCCTTATGAAAGACATGAATATCAATATTCAAGAAGGACAATGTACCCCAAACAGAATAAATCCAAATAGACCTACTTCAAGGCATCTACTATTCAAAATGTCAAAGACAAAGTTAAAGAGAGGATTTTGAGAGCAGCAAGAGAAAAGGAATGTATTAGTTACAATGGAGCTTCAATAAGGCTACGTACCAAACAAAAACCATGGAGGTAAGAAGGCAGTGGGTACGATGTATTTAAGGTAATGAAAGTGAAAAACTGCCAGCCAAGAATGCCTTATCCAGCAAAACTATCCTTCAGAGATGAAGGTGAGTTTCAAAGTCTCTACAGACAAACAAAAATTGAGAATATGTTACCAAGAGACTGAATCTACAGGAGATATTAAAGGCTGTGTTACAACTTGAAAGGACAAGGATGAGAACCTTGGAGAAGAGTGTAGAAATGAAAAGCATGAGTAAGAGAAACTGAAAGGGTTAAAAGGCAACAGTAAGATTTGATAACAGAAAGCCAAGGGATAAAATGGAGGAAGTAAGTAATGCTGTTATAGAGTAACACTGAATGGTAATGGATTGGACTCCCCAATTAAAAGACAGAGACTGATAGAATAGGTAAAAAAATATGAGCCATCTATTTGTTTTCTACAAGAGACTCACCTTAGATGCAAGGACACAATCAGGCCAAAAGTGAAATTTTGGAAAAAGATATTCCATGCTAACAGCAATGAAAAATGAGCAGATGTAGCTATACAAATATCAGATAAAATAGATTTTAAATGCAATATTTTTTAAGAAGATGAAGAAGGTTACTGTTTTAGTCAGGGTTCTCTCGGGAAACAGAATCAACAGGAGATATCTGTCAATAATATAAGCTTTTATAAGAGTCTCTCACGTGGCTGTGGGGATGCACAAGTCCAGGTTCCGCAGGCAGGCTGCAAGACAGGGCCTCTGATGAAAGACTGATGAAGGGTCCTCAGTGAGTTTCTGGGAGAAGTTGGCTGTCAAACGATGAGCTGGGAAATTCTCTGAATGTTGAAATCACTTCCCTTTTAAGACAATCAACTGATTGGATAAAAGCGTCATCCATTCTTGATCCAATTTCCCTGACTGATGCAGATGTAATCAGCCATCCATACAGCAAACTCACTGGTGATCGAAGTCCATAAATGCTCTTGTATTACAATTAACCCAGTGCTTGCTGGACCTAATACCTGGACACAATTACCTGGCCGAGTTGACACATTAGCCTAACCATCATAGTTACTATATATTAATAAAAGGGCCAAGTCACCAAGAAGAAATAACAATAATAAATATTTACACACCTAACAAAGGTTCCCCAGAATACATGAGACACACACTGGCAAAACTGAAGGGAGAAATAGACGTCTCTACAATAATAGTTGGAGACTTCAACACTCCACTGTCAGCATTAGATAGAACATCTGGACAGAGGATAAATAAGGAAACTGACCTTGAATAATATGATAATATGATAAATGAACTAATAGACATTTACAGAGCACTATACCCCAAAACACCAGGATATACATTCCTCTCCCGTGCTCATGGATATTTCTCAAGAGTAGTCCATATGCTGGGACATAAGTCATAGCTCAATAAATTTAAAAACATTGACATTATACAAAGCATTTTCTCTGATTATAATGGAATAAAGTTGGAAATTAATAGCAGGCAGAAAAAGGGAAAATTCACAAATATTTGGAGATTAAATAATACCCTGTTAAATAATCTGTGGGTCAAAGAATTTGCAAGGTTAATCAATAAATACCTCAAGACAAATGAAAATGAGAGCACAACATCAAAACTTAAGGGATACAGCAAGGCATTACTGAGAGGGAAATTTATAGCCCTCGATGCTTATATTATAAAAGAAGAGAGAGCTAAAAATCAAAGGCCTAACTGCACACCTGGAGGAACTAGAAAAAGAACAGCAAACCAATCCCAAAGCAAGCAGAAAGAAAGAAATAATAAAGATGAGAGCAGAAATAAATGAAATGGAGAATAAAAAAATTGAGAAAATAAACAGAACTAAAAGTTGGTTCTTTAAGAAGATCAAGAAAATCAATAAGCCCTTAGCTAGATTAACAAAGAAAAAAAGAGAAGATGCAAATAAATAAAATCAGAATTAAGAAGAGTGACATTACTGCTGACCCTGCAGAAATAAGAGATCATAAGACAATCCTATGAACAACTGTATGCCAACAAACTAGACAACGTCGATGAAATAGACACATTGCTGGAAACACATGAACAAACCCCACTGACCCAAGAAGTACTAGAACACATCAACAAACAAATCACAAGTAAATAAGTTAAAACAGTCATCAAAAACCTCCCTAAAATGAAAAGTCCAGGACCAAATGGCTTCACAGGTGAATTCTACCAATAATTTAAAGATCTAATACCAATCTTGCTCAAACTCTCCCCCAAAAACTGAACAGGAAGGAACAGTACCAAACTCATTCTATGAAGGTAATATCACCCTAATACCAAGTCAAATAAAGATATTATGAAAAAAAAATACAGGCCAATTTCTTTAATGAATATAGATGCAAAAATCCCTCAACAAAATACTTACAAACCAAATCCAAATACATTAAAATATTTATATATCATGATCCAGTGGGCTTTATACCAGGAATGCAAGGGTGGTTCAACATAAGAAAATTAAGTGGTGTAATACACCACATTAATAAATTGAAAAAAAAAATTGCATGATTCTCTTGATTGATGCAGAAAAGGCATTTGACAAAACACAAAATCCTTTTTTTGATTAAAAACACTTCAAAAGAAGGGAATAGAAGGAAACTTTCTTAATATGATAAAGTGCATATATGGAAAAACCATAACTAACAATGTGCTCAATGGAGAAAGACTGAAATCTTTCCCACTAAGACTGGGAACAAGACAAGGATGCCCTCCCTCTCCACTGTTATTCAGTATGGTGCTTGAAGTTCCAGCTAGAGCAATTAGGTAAGAAAAAGAAATAAAAGTCACCCAAATAGGAAAGGAAGAAATAAAACTTTCATTATTTGCAGATGATCTAATCCTATATTTAGAAAATCCTGAAAAATCCACACCAAAAAATTACTATTAGAACTTATAGACGATTTCAGGAAAGTAGTGGGATACAAGGTAAATACACAAAAATCAGTAGTGTTTCTATCCATTACTAATGAGCTATCTGAGGAGAAAGTCAGAAAAAAAAATTCCATTTACAATAGCGACTAAAAGAATCAAATATTTAGGAATAAATTTAACCAAGGACATAAAGGACCTCTATTTAAAAAATGATAAAACATTGCTAAGAGACACCAAAGATGATCTAAATAAATAGAAGGATATTCCTTATTTGTGGATTGGAAGACTAAATATTATTAAGATGTCAATTTATATCCAAACTGATCTACAGATTTAATGCAATACCAATAAAAATTCTTTGTAGAATTGGAAAGTCAATTACCAAATTTATCTGGAAAGGTAAGTGACCCCAAATAGCCAGGAATATCTTACAAAAGAACAACAAACTTGGAGGACTCTCTCTTCTAGGCTTTAATGCATATTATCTAGCTAAAGTGGAAAAAACAGCATGGTACTTGTCTAAAGATAGACATATTGCCCAATGGTAGTGAATCAAGAACTCAGAAATAGACCCTTATATCTATGGTCAAGTAATTTTTGACAAGGCTATCAAACCCAGTCAGGTCAGAACAGTCTATTCAACAAATGGTGCTTGAAAACCTGGATATCCATATATAAAAGAAAGATGACCTTTATCTCATACCTTATACAAAAATTAGTTCAAAATGGATCAAGGACCTAAATATAAAAACTAGGACCATAAAACTTCTAGAAGAAAATGTAGGGAAATATCTTCAAAATCTTGTGGTTGGTGGTAGTTTTTGGACCTTACATCTAAAGCACAAGCAACAAAAGAAAAAATACATGAATGGGATCTCCTTAAAGTTAAATACTTTTGTATTTCAAACAATTTTGTTAAGAAGGTGAAAAGACAGCCAATTCAATGGGAAAAAATCTTCAGAAACTATAAATATGATAAGGGATTAATTCCATGTTATATAGAGATCACACAACTTAATTACAAAATGACAAGCGACCCAATTAAAAAATGGGCAAAATAATTGAATAGACATTTTTCCAAAGTGGAAATACAAATGGCCAAAGATACATGAAAAGATGTTCAGTATCACTAGCTATTAGGGAAACGCAGATCAAAACTACAGTGAGATATCATCTCACACCATACAAAATGGTCATTATTGAAAAAAGAAAAACAGAAAAATACTAGTGCTGGAGAGGATGTGGAGAAATAGGAGCACTTCTTTACTGTTGATGGAGTATAAAATGGTGCAGCTTCTGTGGAAGACTATTTGGTGGTTCCTCAGGAAACTAAATATAGAACTGCCATATGATCCAGCAATCCTGCTACTAGGAATATATTCAGAAGAACTGAAAGCAAGGACATGAACAAATATTTGCACAATGATGTTCCTAGTAGCATTATTCACAATTGCTAAAAGATGGAAACAAGCTACGTGTCTGTCAACCAATGATTGGATGAATAAGATGTGGTATACTCATATGATGGAATATTATTCAGTAAGAAAAAATCAACTGGGATGCACATGACAACATGGAGGACCTTGAGGATATTATGTGAAATAAGCCAGACACAAAAGGACAAACATTGCATGGTCTCACTGATATGAACTAAATACAATAAGTAGACTTATGGAGTTGGACAATGAAGTGTAGGTTGGTGGGAGATGGAATGTGGGATGAGAAGGGGGAGATGGTGCTGGATGTATGTAGAATGTTTAATAAGGTCAAATGTAAATATGTGGTAATGTTTGGACTTTATGGTGTCATATTATAATGAATGTAACAAACTTGATTTATGGATGTAATTGTGGCTGAAACAAATAGTCTAGGAGATTAATGTTAGTTGGAAGACAACAGGAGGATAATATAGGAAATGTGTAACAATGATTTTGGCAGTAGATGAGGATTGTGGTGAATATAAATTCAGGAATGTTCTTCTACAAGGTGTTAAGAATGTGGTGATACATGGAAAAATATAACTAATGTAATTTATAGACTATAGTTAACAGCAATATTACAATGTTTTTGTAGCAAAGCAAAGTTGGTACTATATTAATGCTAAATGTCAAAAAAGGAGATCTGAATGTGATAAAGCATTTTTTGTTGTTGTTACATATCCACCCCTTTCTGCTTGTTCTTGCTGTGTTCATTTTTGCATTCTTCTGTGTCTGCTTTGTCTCACCCTGTTGCGGCGACGCGCCGAATCAGCTCACCGCGCAGGCGGCTTGCCTCGCTCGCGGGCGGCTCTGCTCTGTTCGCGGGTGACTTGCCCTGCCTGTGGCGGCTTTGCCCTGCCCACGGTGGCTTGCCCTCTCAAGGTGGTCTGCCTGCTCAGAGAGGCCCCCAGGAACCAAACCTGGGGCCTCCCATGTGGTGAACCGGCACCCTATCCACTGGGCTACAGCTGGCCCCCAAAGCATTTTTTCTCTTCATTTTTTTCTGTAATAAGGAGACCTTGACTATGTCATTTAACTAATCTGTGTTTATCTATGTAGCTTTCTGAACACTAGAAGAACAATTGAGTTAGTAGCTGCAATTAGATGAGATAAAAGAACCCAGATCAAACTTTTTAGGAGTAATACTTATATAACTTGTTGAGCTGCCTTTTTCTGTCATTTTATTATTTGAATTTGAAATAAAGTTATTAAAAAAGTGATGATATTTAGTGTTTATGAGAATGATGGGAATTCTCACATACTTTCATTGGTTATATATACCCTTCTACAAAGCAATTTGGCTGTGTGTATTAAGACTTTTAAAAACATTGACTTGGGAATTCCATTTAGGAATCTATATAAGGAAATGGTCAAAGATTTAATTAAGGAATATTTGCAAGAATGCTCATAAATTTACATAATAGTTAAAAACCTGAAGTAGCTTAAGTGTTCAGTCATTTAGGTTTGTTAAATTATATTGACTTTGACTTCTCTTTTTGTTCTTAGAATCCATTTTTCTTCATTACAGTTGCTCTCCTGCAAACTTCTTACTTTCTTTGCTTCTTTCTTCTTCTTTTCCAGGTAAAATCTCAGCCCTGGAAAAATTCAACTACCAGCTTTCTCCATGCCTGTATATCACTGCAACTAAGAATTATTATAGAAAATGTTTTAGCAATTCACCTGGGCCCTCGGCACTGGCAATTCTATTCTCTTGTGCTCAACAAACATTATTTCATGCTTGCATTCTTTCTCCAATTTCTCATATCAGTATCCTCTTTATTTTTCACTCTCCTTTGTGTCTCCCAGAATTTCGGAGGATTATATTGCCTCATACTGTATAGAAAAAGTAGAAGCTGTTAAATAGTGACTATAAATCTATTATTTACATCTGTATCAGCCACCCCTCCATTTTTGCTTCTGAGACAGTAGATGAAGAGTCCCATTTCCTATGAAAGATGAGATCCTCTGTCTTTGCCAGGACTGCTAAAACAAATACTACAGGCCGGTTGGCTTAAAAAAAAAAAAAACCAAAAAATCAGAAATAAAAAAAAAAAAAGCCCCACACAGGAATTTATTGTCTCACAATTTTGGAGATGAGAAGCCTAAAACTGGCAGGCGATTCTTTCTCAGAAGTCGGTATAGTTCTGGTGGTGGTTTGCCACCAAGCCTCTGTTACATGGCCATCTGTTTGCTTCTGTCTCTTCCTGCTCCTACTTCCATGATCAAATTTCCTTTGCTCATAATATTGAACTAATGTCCACCCTATTTAAGTTTGACCTCATCTTGATAGGATTCTTTGAAGATCCCATTTTCCCACTTACAAATGAGTTCACAGCTACAGGACTGGGGGTTAGGATTTGAACATATCTTTGTGGGGGACATGATTCAATCCACCACATCCTTCACATGTGCTTTGGATCCCATCCTCTCCCATCAAGACCTTGCTCATGTAGTTATTTTCTGTTTCTCTTCCATCCTAAAGTTTTCTAGGTATTGGTCTATTTCCAGCATTGAAACATACTCTAGGGTCTCTCATTCTTTTTTTTTTTAAAAAAAAACACCACCTCCCTTTCTGTAATGTCCTTTATAGCCAAGATTGTAAAAAAAAATTGGCTACATATGCTGTCTTTACCACCTCATTCCTTATCCTCTCTTATTCCCCATTCTTATTTTGTTTTTGCCTCCACCTCTTTACCCAAACTTCTCTCATTAAGGTCATTAAGGACTCCAGGTTGTCAAATCCAATGGATAGTTTTCAGTCATCATAGCATGTTGCTTTTCAGCATTTGTTTAGACATTGGACAAATTTCATTTTTTTGGAAACACTCTCTTTTCTTGGTTTCCTTGACACCACACTACTGATAGCTGGAAAATGTGCTTGCTAAAAATTTCTTCACTTAAGCAGCTCTGATAATTCTAAAACTAATTGAGCTGGTTTTCTACTAATCTAATTTTAGAAGTTTACTCTTTGCACTTAGTTCCCTGAAGAATATTAACCAGACCTTCTCAGTTTTGCTTAAAGGAATAAGATAACATCTCAAAGCAAAACCAGACAGAATGGGAAGTCTGTAACTTTTCTCAGAAACAGAAAGCTTGAGATCCTTAAGCGGTTGGCTGAGAAAGGAACCATGAACGTCTTGCACCTGCATAACAATATCTAACCTGTGGTTTATTAGCTCCTGGGACTAAGGATAAGTTAAAGGCGCTTGAGACAACACAGAACTGAGAAACTGCATTGCCCTCCTCACAAGACCCCTGGCATCACTTTTTTTTTTTTTTAACTTGTTTTTCTTCTTAACTACCCCCTTTCTCTGTTTTTGCCTATAAAAACCCTAGTGCCCATTTCACTTTGAACTGGTTTTGGGAAGATCCCTCAAGTTCCTTGCTTGTGCATGCACAATAAATCACCTCACTAAGAGAAATGTTTCTCCTTTGTAGCTCCAAATTGGGAGGGCCCTTCTATTGGAAATAGTCGTGCTTACGGTAACACTACCCTGGTTTTTCTTTTATCTCTCTGGCCGTTTCTTTTCATAATTTGTTTGCCTAAAACTTTGTCTCTGTTTGACAACAAACTCAGTTCCTACTGCACTTTTGTTCTTCTACATACTCATTCTAAAATATCTCACTGACCTGAAGATGTTAGATGCCATCTAAATGCAAATCTGATCATGTCACTCCCTTGTGTAAAATCCCTTTATTTGTTTTCTCATTGCATTTAGGATAAAATGTACAATCCTTAATTTGTCCTAAAAGACCTTGGAAGCTTTGCCCCTGACTATCCCACCAGCTTAATCTCTTGCTGAGTTCCCCACACCCCTGCCATTTTTTATTCTTTAACCACTCTAACCTTTCCATTCCACAAACATTTAGAGTTCTCACCCAATATGGTTCCCTTTGTTTCCTTTGCCTGCTTCCCCATCTTCTCTTCACCTGGCATACTCCTACTCATCTATCAGGCCACACCTTAAATCATACCTTCCTAGGGAATCCTTTCCTGACTTTCTGGATTAGGCTGAGTCATTATATTATTTATTCTCTTAGGGCCTTTGTACCTTCAAAATAGCTATCCTTCTATTTGGAATCCTTTAAAAATAGCTATCAGAGTATTTATGTATATAATTATCTGGTTAGTGTCTGCCTCTCCATGAGGGCCCATTCACAGCTGTGTACTGAGAGAAAAGCATAGTGCCTGGGAAACATTACATTCTCAATACAAATATTTTAAAATGAAGCAGTCAGTAAATGACCATATAGTTATTAGTGACCACATTTTATAATTAATTATGTAAAGGAATGTTGATCATATGTTATACAAAAACACAAAGAATACAAACATGATTCCAATTTTGTAAAACATTATCTTTTTTTTCAAAATAAAAAAAGCCTGGAAGGAGTCCCTCCACTTCCAGATTTTAACATTTTTGAATAAATTCTAAGTTTAGAATTTAAAAATTTTTGGATATTGGGATTATAAGAGATTTTTATTCTTTATACTTTTCTGTATTTTCCACATTTCCCCCTTTGAAACTTCATTATATTTATCATAGAAAAAAATAAGTTATTTAAAAAGAAAAAAATTCAGTTATTTGTACTGTATTCAGATACTTGCTGATTTCAGATCTTTTATATTATTGCCTTCAGCTTCCTTAAGCCTTTGCAAATCATTCTAAAAAATAGGATGCATCTTACTCAAATACAAAACATCTTTGTGCTCAATGATCAGCTGCATGGAGAGGATATATCTGCTCTAAAATAGGATGCTTGTGAATCACAGGGCACCAAGGTTTGTAACAATGATCTAGCTAGCAGAAGAATTAGTCAGGGCCATTGAACAAAGACAATTTGTTCAAATATACGCAGTATACTGCTCACTGGAATATGAACAAAAATCCCTTATCTTTGGGAAATGTATGGCTTATTTATTAGTGCAGGTTCTTTGAGGAAAGATACAGGCAACAAGCTGTGAAAGTCTTCAGCTGTTTCATTCTTTACAGTACAGTGCTTAAACATTTAAAAAGAAAACCCTAATTTGCAAAGTTACATT
The DNA here is from genome assembly GCA_004027955.1 of Chaetophractus vellerosus. Lineage (NCBI taxonomy): Eukaryota > Metazoa > Chordata > Mammalia > Cingulata > Chlamyphoridae > Chaetophractus > Chaetophractus vellerosus. The sequence continues at coordinate 1,960 of PVKH010030016.1, read as the reverse complement.
GACATTGTAATTTTTGCATATTTAATAAACCTTAGCTACTTTAACTGAAAAGTGGAATTTTTCATGGAATGCTACCCTTTTCATTACTGCATACATCTTAGATTTAATTTGGCATGGGACGCATCAACCTTGGCTCTTGGAGACAAGGTTAGAATCTGTAGTGCATGAAAACGAGCTCTTCTAAACACTTTTTTTTTTTTTTCATTTGCTACACATTCTGTGCCAGCTTTGGAGAGAACACAAAGAATGAGAATGATCCTTTTTCTTAGCTTGACAGAAAATTATTAGATTAGATGCAAACATTTTCCTTTTTAGAATAGAAAGGATAGCATTTCTTCACAGCCCTTTAGAAATGAATGCCAATAAGGCAGCATTTGTCATAATATAAAGCAAAAAAGCAATTGTGGAGGTCTTACATGTTTTGAATAAAACTGTTATTGTTATTCTTTAATGTATGGTCTTCTGATTTTTTTGTGTTTTTTTTTTGGGGGGGGGATGTAGAAATTTGGACTAACCTTATTATTACCATAGATAATTTTCCTGGCTTGACATAAAAAAAGTTCAGTGCTATTTTGAAAATCTTCAGATGTGTATTAAATCAACCTTTTTGGTTGAATTTAAGGTATGAAAAAACCCAGTTCTCTAACTGAAATTCATATTATTATTCCTTTATTTTTCTATTGGGAAGAAAGATAAGTTATCTACAGAATGGTGACATATGTCAACCATGTAGCAATTTGCAGGACACCGAGTAATTGATAAACAGCTTTCTTTGAAAAGTTTGTATTATATTAACCTGAAAAAATATGATTGGAATGAGGCTAAAGTTTAATAAAATTATATAGTGAGGACTCTTTTCATTGCATCTAATATAATCTGGCTTAAAGACAGAAAAGGAATTTATGAACTTCTGTCACTGAAAATTCCAGGCATAGGTCAGGCTTCAGACAGCTGTATTTGAGGGCTGAAACAAGGTCTTCAAGAGTCAGTCTTTCTCTGCCACTCAGCTTTCATCCCCTGCCCCCATGTTGGCTTCATTTTCAGACCAGCCAACCACTTCCCCCACTCTCCATTCAGGACAACATTTTCTTTCCTGAAATTCCAACAAAATATCCTGGGATTGAGTTTCATTGGCCATCATTGCCCTAGCTTGGGTTGTGTGTTCATCTCTAAATTAAATCCCTCTGGTCAGCAGGAGTGATGCTCTGATGGGCCTGATCCACCAACAGGTTCTACAAGGGGACTGAATGTAGAGAGGTAAGATCTCCCCAGTTGCTGTGATATGACTAAGGAGGATTTGACATGGGGCAGGAGAAAATAATAGATATCTAATACAGCCTCATACATTTTTCTAAATATAGGTTATAATGAATACATATAGTTGGTTTCAGATTAGCAGATGAAAGTCTTGGAAGATGCAGGATTTGGATACCACTGAGTGTTAAAAGATACTTTGTTTGATATCCTGCATACCTGTTACTAATGGAGGATATGGAGGGGTATGTACTATATAGAGCAGCCAGTGTGAAGGGTATCTTCTAATCAGTTGGGGGGCGTCTGTGGATTTCGAGTTTGCTCCTGTCTGGCTGTTTCCTTTTAACTGAATGCATTAATTGAATACAAAACAATCTGGAGCATTCAAAAATGGCCAGTAATGAAACAACAGGCCTTCTTGGTGTACCAAAGCTATGATATTTGTATCATTTATTGTTAATCTAGGGATGTGGTGGAATATCTGTAGCAGATTGTTCTGATCTTGGAATTGGCCCAAGAAATCTAGAGAGTCTTTAGACCCTCTAGGGGTCCTGTTATGAATGGAATGTATCCATAGTATTATTTAGGTATAGTCTTTAGGTAGTGTACTGGGAAGCGTGGGGAGGGAGATATTTGTGAGATGATTATAAGATGATATAGGAAGTAAGTAATTCTTTTTTTTTTTTTTTAAAGATTTATTTATTTT
>PVKH010030015.1:0-12561 GCA_004027955.1 Chaetophractus vellerosus | reverse complement strand
TTACATATCTCCCCTTCCCCCCCGTTGCGGTGACACGCCGAGACTTGGTCACTGCGCAGGCGCGGCTTTTCCCCCCTTGTGGGCGGCTTCTGCTTCTATTCACGGCCGGCTCTTGCTTCAGTTCCTGGGTGGCTGGCTGCGCTCCATTCGCGGGCGACTTGCCCTGCCCGTGGCGGCTTTTGCCCTGTCCGTGGCAGCTTTTTGCCCTGCCCATGGCGGCTCTGGCCCACCCATGGCGGCTTGCCATTCTCAATGGCGGTCTGCCCGCTAGGAGAGGTCCCCAGGAACCGAACCCGGGGCCTCCCATGTGGTATGCTGGCGCCCTATCCACTGGGCTATCGAGCCAGCCCCCCATCTGGTCATTTTTGTTTTAGTCCCTTATTTCTCTGCACTCAATCTGTAGTCTCCCACGTGTTCTTCACACTAAACATGAAGTGGCTTGATTTGCTTTTTTTGTTTTCCTTTCCTCTAGTCTCTGCCTTTGGGTGTGCCTAAAAAAGATTAAAATGCTGCCACTGTAAGTATTATTAGTTAGGATATAATTATCATGTGTGGCAAAACATGCACATGCCAAGAAGTTGGGAAACGTGTCTTTAACTGGAAGAGACATCTTAATGGTCTTTTTTGACAAGGACCATTAGAGGTCAACAGTGCAGTAACACACAGTAGGAGGGGTCATAGAGAAGATGAAGGTGGGGAGAAAGAATCTGCCGACAGAATCGACAACTTTTTTTTTCCTTAACATGGCACTTGTATCCGTAACATCAGCTTGTTAACCTCATTTAATAGAGGAGAAAACGAAATTCAGGAAGGTTAAATCAAACCCTGAGGTAAGGCAAGTAACTGCGTGGTAGGCCCAGGATCAGAACAGAACAGAGCTGCTAAATTGTTAGTGAATTGCTTCCCATGAAGCCAAACTCAAGAGATAATCAAATGTTTCTATTCTTAATAGTAAGTTTTTCAAAAGCATATGTAAGTGCACATCAGGATTCTATACATCTACCAGGAACTGTAAGCTGCTTTTTCACCTGGAATATCAGCCGTGTACAGACCTGGGAGCTGTCCCTTGCCACCAGACTTGTAGAAAAGCCTGGACAATCCTGACAGCAATGATGCCAACATTCCTGAACACTGATCCCATGTACTAGAGGAGGCATTACCTTGAAAGAGTCTGGAATGGTGTTTGGCACAGTGTTGCCTGACCCGGGCTAAGACTGCTTCATATTGTTACCTCATTTGTTCGTTGGTGCTAGTTTCAGTAGTTTCTAAAGAGCCTATTTTATCTGTGCTGGCCCACCTATATGATTAAAAAATTATAGCACTTTTATAACATGGCATTTTCTCACACACACACACACACACACACACACACACACACACACTAGATGAGTAGAGAAAGTGTTAAAGTTAAAAATGGAAAAATGCCTCTACCCAGCTGTCCTGCCACACACTTTCTCTTGGGATGGATGTGGTTTATGAAGGATGCCCACAGGTTCAGCTGGCACCTCATCTATCCTGTCTAAGGTTGAGCCATCTTGAATCTTGAGATATCATCCTAGCAAGACACATTTTATTTTAACTCACTTCACCCAGTGGAACTATTCCTGACTGGGCTAAATTTCTCCCAATATTTTATATAGAGAGTTTTCAAATATACTGGAAATCTGAAAGACCTGTATGGTGAGCACCCAAATACCCTTCACTGAAATCCTTCAATTCTTAACATTTTACTCTCTTGGTTCTATCCCATATCCATACATCTATCCATTCAGCAACAATATTAGCTGTAGCCATCAGTGCTCTTCACCCCTACATTTTAGCATGTATTTCATTAACTAGAGCTCAAAATTTTATGGGTTTTATTCCAGTTTTAGGTAAGATGTACTTTCATGGAAATGAACAAACTTAGTGCCATTTGGCGAGTTTTCACAATTTCATATACCCTTTTAATGCACACCATTAGCAAAACACAGAACACTTCCATCACCCCTGAAAGTTCTCTCATGCTCCAGCCCAGTCGATTCCTGATCCTCATACCATTCTAAGGCAACCGCTCTTCTGCTCTTTTTAACTATGAATTAGTTTGATCTACTCTAGAACTACATATAAATGGGCTCATGAAATGAGTACTTAGCATGGTTTTGATATCCCTCTATATTGTTGAATGCTCCATTAATTTCATTCCTTTTTATCGCCAAATAATATTCCATTATATAAATATATCTCAGTCTGTATATCCATTCACCTGTTGATGGATATATTCATTCTTGGCCCTTATGAAAAAAGTTGCTATAAACACTCTTCTAAAAGTCTCTCTCTGTTTTGTCTTGTCTTGTTGTGTTTTGTTTTGTTTTTGACATATGATTTCATGTCTTTTGGGTTAAATGCAAAAGAATGGAACTGCTAGATTCTCAGCGTATGTTTAGTTGCTTAAGAAACTTCCAGACCTTTTTCTAAAGTGATTGTTCCACTTTATATTCCCACCAACAACGTATGATCCACATCCTTACTAACACTTGGTGATAACAGCCTTTTTAATTTTAGCCATGCTGAAGGGTGAGTAGTGGAGACTGCTGTCTCTCAGAACGCTCCCTCTAGCTCCTGCCCATCAAAACAAAACCTGCCTCTCATTGAGTCCTCTCCCTCCAAGGACTTCACCTCAGAAGTGAGGGTGAGGGACTTACATCTTAGCAGCTTATTTCCTCTAAAATCTTGATAGAGGAGAGAGAATTCATCTACTATTAGTCCAACTCCATCTCACTTTGGAAGAAAAGTTTAAAATATAAAAACAATTATCTGACTGGGTCAAGTTGGCAAGTTCAAAGTTGTCTTTGGTTTCATGATATATTTGCAGGCAAAACATTCTCACATCTAAATCTCAGCAGAATTTAAAACAATATTGTAGAGAAGAAAAAGCCCCAGTATTCAGGATCAACCTATCTACCTTCACACTTCCCTATAAACTATCCTTTACATTGGCATAACCACCCTCGAAGGCAGGACTGATGTCCCCTTTGTACAGAGGAGGCATCTGAACCTGAGCTGAGAATGACAAGCACAGGGTTTGTGGTCCTCCCTTACACATGCTCCCTACGTGTTTCAGGCAAGCTTCCCCTCTTGCTGGCAGCGCCCTTGTGGTGACACTGACACGAGACTCTGGCACTACCTCCTTCCCACGCTGCATGGAGAACAAGGCACTTGGCATGCTTCCTCTGCCACTCCTCCACTCACAGTTCCATTAACCGCCTGGCTTGCATCTTCTTTCCTTCCCCTCTTCCTTCGAACTCTGCTCATTTACCTCACGAAACTCTTTCTCTTCCATATTCTTTTCCATATGGAAACTAAAAATTTATACCAATGTTGCCTGACAACTGTCAAAGTAATCTTAGTGATGTAACAAAACGAGGCATAATGAAGAACCAATGCAGGCAACATTTAAAGCACTTGAAATTACCAAGATGCCCCTTTTAGAATTTCTACAAAGGAATTGTCTACTTTCTCATCCCCTCCTAATTAAACTGGCTTTTCCTCAAGTACCACCATTTTACATAAATAAAAAGCTTTTGTGTTCACTTTTGGGCTTTCTGTTTTAATTAATAGCATTATAGCAACATTGTTTCTATACATTGGTTGCAGAGATCCGGCATGTCAGTTACATTTTAAGTTAAATTGCAACACTACTTTCATGAAAAATCATGTACCAAATGTCAAACTGACATAAAAGTCTGGAATAAAATCAATTTCTAAATTGAGACCTGCCTTTTTTTCCTATTCAGTTTTAAATATTTCTTGCAAGTATTTCCTCTTTTGCATAATTTTTTTTACATAGCAATTATGAAGATACAATAGTACTATCAAAAGCACTTGAAAGTATCAAGAAGTTCCTTTACATTATAGAAATCATTTCTATCTATAAAGTATATATAATTACAACCCCCATTTTACAGATAAGGAAACAGAATCAGAAAGGTTAAGCAAGTGGCAGAATCTGAGTTTACAACCTGATCTGTCAGCCTCCAGAGCAGGGGTTCTTTAACTTTTTTCATTTTTGGGGGGGAGGGCAGGGGTTCTTAACAAGGGGACCATAAGCGTGAATTGAAATTCAAAAAACAAAACTATTATTCTTATGGGGACGTGTTGGTGTGAGTGTGATATATTTATTAAATAATACACAGTACAGTGTGGGACTTACTAAGAGGTCCGTGGTTTTCACCTGACTGGCAAAGGGAGTCCATGGAACAAAAATGGCTAAGAACCCCTGCTCCAGAGCATACTTTCTTAACCACCACACTGTACTTCTCTTATATATTGTCTGATACTACACAGCACAGAAATTGAAGCTTCCCAGAATGGACTTGAATTGCACATGACTGTGTGAACTACATTATCATCATTCTGCTTCTTCACCAAGTTCTCTTCCCCTCCCCTTGACCAAATTATTAAGACTTCAGCAAATCTCAGGAGGCCAGGAAGGGAGATTGGAAAAAGCACTGAAGGGAAAAAATGTAAATCAGATCTTCCGTAAATCCAGTGTTATTCTGGATTTAAAGACACCCTTGCAGTGCAATTAATAAGTAGCATCTATTATGCATATTAAATAGCTTTCACCTGGCTCTGAGCAGTGACACTAAATATGGCTTAAGCACCTGGTCTATTCCATTATCCAAAGTGCTTACTCACTTGCTCCAATGGCTTTTACAATGATTGTCTAAAAGGCCACCCCTCTGAACAGAAACTTTTTGTAGGCCACAGCAGAGTTGAAGGCAAAAAAGAGTGTGAGCCCAGCTTTGGTTGTAGGAGCTAATCCTTTTCACCTGCTGCTGACCCAAGAAGTTGGCGTACATTGACTCCTTCAGTCTACCACATTCTTATTTATTGCATATTTATTTCCATAAGACTTTTGAGCCTGTGGTGGAAAGGCTCATTTGCCCTCCATTTTAGTTTACCTCCTGAACTTGAAAGATTGGAAATCCAGGATTTTCCTGATTCTTTTGCAGCTGGGATTCTAGACACAAATTAGGTTACCCCAATTAATCTTATGCTACATAGGATCTGGAAGTCATAAATAAGGCAGAGGCCAACTTTTGGTTCCTTTGGGCTATTTTCACTGACAAGCAAAATTACAACTGAAAAAGTGAGCTAATTTTTTTTACTGTATTATTCTGTTGATCTTCAACTTCTTGGGTGTTGAGAGGCACTGGAGGCAGTTGGTAGCTGCAGCTTTTGATTCTGGCTTCCGAACTCTGGACCACAGCTGCAGAGCTCTGTCTTGAGCCCTTCGTTTTGGTGGTAATCTCAGAGGGAGGAGCTCCCCTGAAGGATCAGTTATATTTTGTCCCAGCCTCAGATTTTCCCCTTCTCCCTCCTCCTCCATCATCACCACAATCACTAACATTTTTTCATATGGTCACCATGTGTTAGGAAATGCTGTACATAAATAGTTTCCTTTAAGCCCCACAACAACCCCACGAAGAAGGTACTATTAAATTATTTTGTTTCAGAAGAGTCAAGTGAGGGTCAGAAAAAAGACGTAAATTCCACAGGCTCTTAGAGCAAAGCTAGTGGGTAAGTGAAAAACTCAAATTCAAACACAGATCTGCTGTACTGCAAAGCCTGAGCTCTGCCTTGTTAAAGATCTTTGAGAGCTTGAGACGTACCAGCAGCTTTGAATTGCCTGTACACATTCATGGCTGAAAAGACATCATTATTTTCCATTAAAAAATTTTAGATGTAGAAGCCAGCCTATTTTGTGTCATGATGCCTGGAGATATTGAAGAAGTTTTCAATCTAATTAAATAGAAAGGCATTAAAAAATTCAGAGATATCACTTTGTGAAAATTTTTCTAAACCATAGCAAGATCGCCTTTGTTGTAAAATTTAAAGAATTAAGATGAAAGCAAGCACGGCCTTCCACTTGCCTCTGCAAGAACCAGAGCTGGTGGCACAGACGCTCACTTACCAGGCGCTCTGTTCACAGCGAGGTTTCGGAAATGGCTGCCCTTGATAATTTCCACAGATAATCGCCCTGTTGTGGCATTGTACAACAGCCCCACCAACAGCTCTGGCGCCCCTCCATGAGACAGCGACTGCGTGGATGAAGCACTATCGCTGTGGGAAACTGCAGATGGGCTGAGCTGAGACTCTCCACTCTGGAGGGGAAGAACAACAAAGAATCCATTGGCCCGTGCTGGCCTACTCCCTTTTACAGCCAGCCGATATTATGTTTGGTGAAATTGTGACCCAATCTCAACTGCTGCCAAAGATTACTAAAGGCGCACTTGGCGTGAATTATAATGGGCCTGGGGAACGGAGTCATGGATGAGATCCCCTGTGTTATTAGCTGACATGTTTGTTTCGAGGGCTGTCTTCATTCAATATTTCCTCTCTGAAGACAAAATAGACAAAGATGTTATTACTGGTGTAAATCAAATCCTCTAAGATACATGGAGAGCTAATAATACTTTAATATAGACCAAAATTCCCTCCTGTGTAATTTGTGCTTGAATGTTTCTAGGGAACCCATCTACTCCAGGCATGACTTTGTCTCTGTTCTCTGCAGCATCTTGATGAATGAAGCAATACAGGAGGTATTTTGTCTGAACTATAAAGGAAATGACCCCTGGACATCTACCATCACATATAAATTTTGGCTCCTAGTTCTGCTTCTTACGGTTATCAGGTATATGCCAGATGCTAAATTTTGCCTCCTAAGGAAATGAATTAAATTGAAAATGGGCACTTTTACAACTGTTTGATAAAGAAGCCAATACAGGGACAATGAATGTCAGCAACGTAGCAGGCATAAGGTGAGCCCAGGAGAGAGCCTGAAGCATTGTATCTTGTCTATTCATGTGCACACTTTTCCTGAGCACTCACCTTTAGCCACCAGGCACTTTGGGGGGAGGAGTACAGAGTGGATCCAGATGCTGAATTCAAGTAGAAAAGTGGGACTGGGAACCAGCCCTGCTGGGGCAGTCAGCCAGCCTCCTCGAGCCACCATCTCCTCCGCAGAGATGAGAACACTGGACTTTGGTTAAACCTTTTCTTTCCAGAGTTGCAATCCTTTCCTATGACTCCTTAACAGCAATCCCAATAAATAGCAATGATAAGAGGAATAAAAGAGTCTTCATATCTATAGGAAAATATTCTCTTGACAAAACCATGGGCACCTCTGCAGAACCCTAGGCTTTCATGAGATGCAATTAGTAAACTACTGGGCCGGGCAGCTTTCATAGGTGCCTTACAACCCCTGCTGTCTAGGGGATGATAGTCCAACAATGGAATATTTGCTTAATTTGGGGTGAGAATCATCCCTCCACCATGCTTCTACAGAAGCATCTATTGTAATACCTATCACTGCATTCCTTGCCTCTCCCATCAAATTCTGAATCCTTATAAATATCTCAGTCCCTAATACAGAGCCCAATGCCTGGTACATAATCATGCCCAACAAATAACTGTTGAGTGGAGGAATTTTTACCTTCAAGGTTCTTTCGCACTGGCTCATTTCCCTCTATTCAACTCTATGCTCCCAGCATGCAGCTCAGAGCCTGGCACACAGAAACGTGGGTGTGCTCAAACCTATGTCTGTGCTTATAGCACAGCATCCCTTCTGACCTCCTGTGGCTTCTGTTTTCCATAATTTCAGATATACTTTACCCAGAGCTCAAGTAAAAAGGATTTGAGATGAGAGGAGACCCAAGGTAGCTTAGGTTTTTAAAGGCGTATCTGGCCCCGATGTTGAGAATAGCTTGTAGGGGGCAGAGGGAGAAGCAGGGAGACCACTGGGAGGAAATTTCAATAATCCAGCAGAGAGTCAGCAATAGGATTTCCAGTGAAAAATAAGAGAAGTCACAGGTGACTCCCAAGGTTTTGACTTGAGCAATCAGACGGATGTATAACTACACTGGGGGAAGGCTTCAGGTGGAGTACATTTGGGAGCAGGGGTGCAAAAGTCAGCATTCCAAGTCTAGAGCAGTTCATTTGAAGACATCTATTAAAAATTCCAGTAGACAGGTTCCTCTACCACCACACTACGGTCTCTCTGGATCCTTTGTTCTTCCTCAAACACGACAAGCCCTTTCCCACTCTGGCTGCTGCATTTGCTACCCCCTCTGTCTATGTGGAGGCATGTTCCCTCAGTTCCCCAAGTTCTGTGCTTTCCCACTGCCTCAAAGAAACCTTTCCTGGCACTCTCACTCTCGCTCACCCCTGGTTTGTCTGTTGACGCTATTGTCCACTCGATTGTAAGCTTAATGAGGGCAGAGGCATCACCTGTTTTTTTTCTTTCCTGCATCCCCATTGCTTATCCAGGACCTAATATATAGTAGGCACTTAGCAAACATTTGTTAATGAACAAATGATTGGTCCAATAGTCCAAGATAGCTACCTCATGTTTTTAAAAGAAGATTCTTACCCTGGGGTCAATAACCCACAGCAATAGTGAGCTGCCCATCTTGTCGACATAGACATATGAGCTATGGTGTCTTTCTAGAAACACTGGTGGAAGCAGAGGGATGGGGCACATGGAAGGAGTTGGAGCATATAAAAATGGTAGGTCTGCAGAATCTGGCTGAAGTTCAGGGCTGCTACTTCAGCCAGCTCAGGAAGACTTGATAAGGACGTCCCCTGGAATGTCTCATCTCTGAGATTTGTTATAATGTAGATGTGGGGCAGGGGTGGGGGGGACTACTCATTGACTAACCAGAAGGCCAAGCTGCCTCTCCCTGTTTTTCCATGACCTCCACCACACTGCTGCTGTCATTTCCTAAAATGGACAAGGAAAACATCCATCAGGTGATTGGGAAGACGGGCATGAAAAACCTATTGTACCATGAAGTGCAAATCACAGCTTATAAGGATGAGGAGAGCCAAATGGAAAATTAAATTAAGGTGTCTGAATTCACAGGCTGAATGTACTAAATCAAAGGCTGACAATTCCAGCTCCTCGGACACACCATTTCATTAGCAGCACCATTTAACATACTCACACTTATATTACTTCTTGGCTCCAATACCAGAGTCACTTTCATTTCCCCTTCTGGGTGCAGGTGGCTAAGATAGAACAACTTCTCTCCCATCATTCTCTCACGGGTCATCTTGCGGGCAGCGTACAGGCGGAAGCGGATAGCACAGGCAGCCACCTCTCTGGGCTCCAGCTTGGCGAAGGTGATCTTCTCCTTGAAGACGGGGTTGGGCCCTCGCTGTATGCTTGTCCTGCCCCTCTGTTTCTTACCGGGAAGCAGCACTATGTGAACTTGCCAGGAGTTAACTCCACTTCGCTCCTTATCCGGAAGGTCCTGTGCTCTCACAATGGTCACTGCAAGCTTCTGGCCAGCAGCTCTGTATTCCAAGATGACATCCAGGTCACCACACTTTGAGATGGGCTCTGGGGTCCCAGGTGGCACTTGAAAGTTGGTCCCATCCTGTTCCTGTTGTAGGCAGAGGAAAAGATTGGCAAAGGGAATGGCAATGCCCAAGTACACTTTGCCGAGATGATGCCCCTGTGTTCCTTCTGAGCCCCGTGCCTTCTGATTGCTAGTGCCTAGAACTCTAGGTGGGCAAATTTCAGTTACTAGTCCATCTTTCCATTGGAGTGTGAATTCTTTGAATTCACAGTGCCTGGCACATGATGAGTCTTCATAAATGGTTTTAGAGCGAATGAATACATCTTTTATGTTTTACCAAGTGTTTTTATCTGCACTCTCTCTCAAAAAGCACAACTATCCACTGTCATTGAAATCAACTGAGAAACTAAGTCTAAAATTAAGTCAACCATGCAATTAGAAATACCAATTGTGAATAGCTAACTTTTCTTAGATATGACTAAACTTGGACCTCTACTCTTGTGAGCCAGTAATTCCTGCAGACAAGAATCAGTATATTTTCAACCTACAAGAAATAAATGATTTAGGGCAGTGCTTCTAAAACTTTAATGCACATTCAAAAGATCTGGAGATTCTGATTCAGAAGGACTGGGCTGTGGCCTGAGACTCTGCATTTCTCAGATGTTCCCAAGGGATGGCTATGCTGCTGGTCTCAGACGGTGCTTTGGGCAGCAGGGGCTGAGGAGGGCATTCCCAGCAGCCACAGAGCAAACAGTACCACTGGACTTAAAGCCAGAATGCCTGGGTTGAAATCATAACTCTACCACTGACTAGCTTTCTGACCCTGTGGCCCAAAGGACTCCAGCTGAAAAAATAAGCTTTACTATGCCTACTTGACAGCATTTTGTTGTGAGGTTTTAACAGATGTGAAAATATCTGGCATAGAGCAGACCCCATAGATAATTTATTCCTCTCACTGGACTGGTACTACCTATTTTCAAACACAGCCTCCTTCTTCATGGAATATTGCTCTTGAAAAGCAATTCACCTGTAGCCAATCAGATCTGACAAGTTCATTGGGAAGAATGAACTGAACGGCTTTTACTATAATGAACCACTCCACCGACAATGTATAAATAATAACGACATAATTCTATATTTCCTTGAAAGGCATGAGCCTTCCTCGTGACTAAACTTTGGACTGATAATTATAGTAAGGCAACTCTTCTTTATATAACTGAACATTCGATTTTGTTAACTTGGAGATCTCTTCATTTTAAAAAGTTATACTAAAACACCTCAAAATGTGCAGTCATCAATGAAATTCTCCCACAGAGTTCAAATGAAAGTACATGGTTCTCTGGAATCAAATACACTTAGGAATCCCAAGCCTGTCACTTAGCTTTGTGACATTGGGCAAGTTATTTAATCCATTCCACATTCTGTTTTCCTCAGCAGTAAAATGGGGATAATATATACTCTATAAGGTGAAAATGAAAGGGCTTGACATACAGTAGACATTTAATAAATGCCCTTCTCTTTTAAGAATCAAAATAATATAGCAGGAAAATTTAAGCTTCTGCAAAATGAGGGAAGCTTCTTATATCCTTTTCTCTGAGCATGTATTCCTGTTTCTATTCAGAGATGCTTAGTTTCAAGTGATAAAAAGTGGTTGCTATAGAGATTTTTTTTTAATACAAGTGACTAGCGTATATATAATATTAGAAGCAAATCTCCTAGGAGTTAGGCCTTCCAACTCAAAAATCAAGTCACAGTCTTCTGTTAAAATTCTCATCTATTTTAGCCTACTCTTGACCATCTGATATATTGCCTCCCTGACCACAAATAAGTACAGCTAACATCTACTAAGACCTTCCTTGTGCCGGATACCATACCAAACCCTACACAGACCATAAAAGGCAGCTCTTATGCACTTCAGATCTTCTTGGTCTCACCACTCGTTCCATCTCCCTCTAGAGGCACAGTCTGTCTGGGCTCTGAGTGGCTTCACCCTGGCACAACCCAATAAAGCTTCACCTCCTGCCCGTGGACTGCACCTCTCAGCTCCTACCATAGGCCTCCTCTGTTGATGCCCAGAAGCTGAAGAACTATGCCTGGCACACATTCATGTAAAGCCCAGAGTGTGGAGGAGTTAGCCCATGGACATTATGTCCTGAAATGCAGTATATACAGCTTCTTGGGGTATAGACCCACAGAATAAAGCAATCAGTCAAGCTTCATGATGGCCAATTCAATTACACACATTCTCACCCTGGCTCTCCCTTCCTCGTGCCTCACTCCTCTCGTCTCTCATTCTTGATCCCTGGTATTGCACTCCCTAACAAAGTAAGACAACAGGAGGCTTTGCCTTAGGCACTGCTTTTTGGGGAACCCAGCGAAAAAGCATTCCTTTTAACATTCACATTAACCTAAGAAGTAGGCATTTTAATATCTTCATTTTATGGATGAGGAAAGCCAGGCCTAGGAAAGCTAAATAATTGCCCCCAAGGTCATATGCCCAGTCAGTAAGTTGGAAGAGCCAGGATTTGAACCTTGGCAGTATGACTCCAGAGTTTGTGTGCTCAACCAGTATTCACTACTTGGAATCCCAAAACCTTAGGTTGGAACACAAGGTCTCCCTTCTCCTCCCTCTAACCTTTCATCACTGCTGTTTATATGAATATTGAATGTGTGTGGTAACGAGGGAATAAGGTGACAGATAAGGTGGGAAACACATACTACTTGGAATTTCACATCCTTTTAGGTCCCTGCTCTTGATGTTAATTAACATTTCCAGGGTTTGTCATCAACTTCAATGCCAAGGTAAAAATATCCTAGTTCAGGTGTGTCTCTCCACTTATCAGGTAATATGCTCACTTGGCCTGAAGGTTACTGGGGAAGTCCTGAGAAGGTTCCACATCAATGGTCCTAAGAAACCCTGAATAAGACCCAGATCCAGGCAAAGTCCAGGCTCTGGATGGGGCCAATCTAAGCTGTGGCCCCTGAAAACTGGGCTTTGTGGCTCCTTCCTGGGTTGATTTGAGAAAAAGATTTCTGAAGATAGGTATCTTTGTAGAAATTACTTATTTCAACTCACTTTCCCCATCACCAGGTGACTGAAGGTGCTTTTCATGTGGGTACCATTAACACTGCTAATCCATCTGACCTTCCTGCAAGGTAAAAATCTCTTCATTTTTATCCCCATTTGGCAGATTTTAATTAACTTCTCAAGACC
>PVKH010030014.1:0-12561 GCA_004027955.1 Chaetophractus vellerosus | reverse complement strand
GGATTTCTTAAGCATACCTCTAAGTCACCAGTTCACCTTATGAATATAGTCCAGGATAAACACAATGTGGTATAGCCATACAACAGAATACTGTTCAGCCATAAATAAGGAATGAAGTACTGATACATGACAACATGAATGAGCCTTTAAAACATTATGCTAAGTCACATATTGTATGATTCCGCTTATATGAAATATACAGAATAGGCAAGTGCATGTTGACAGAGGCTAGATTAGGGTTTGCCAGCAGCTGGAGGGAGGAGGAAATAGAAAGTGGCAGTGAATTAGTTTCTTTTGGTGGTGGTGAAAATGTTCTGAAATTATATAGTGGTGATGGTTGTACAACTTCATGAATATACTAAAAACCACTGCATTGTACATTTTAAAATGGTGAATATTATGTTATGTGAATTATATCTGAATAAAAATGGATAACATTCAGGACCAAGAATTTTAAAAAAATAGAAATAATAGCTACCATTTACTGGATACTTACTATGTGCCAAGAATTGTGCAATGTTTTACATATACCACCTCATTTAATTCTTATGACAACCCAAAGAAAGGTACTGTTATTATTACCCTCATCTGACAAACAGAATGTGACTCAGAGAGTTTAAATGACTAGATCAATGTCTCCTAATTGGCAAATGGCTCTGGCAGGGCTTGAAGCCAGCTCTGTCTGACTCCAAAGCTATAGGCTATTCAGCAGCTGTTTGCAAACATAACATCAGCCTCTGAATTTCCTTGCGGGCCTGAGAACAAGTTGTTAAAAAAAAAAAGGAAAGGTCAAAATAGATGATCCTGATAAATGTTTAATATTTCCTGTTTGCACCACTCCCTTATGGTCAGAGATCGAATGTTTCACACCTGTGCTATGCACCACATGCAGCACTGGAAATGATTATAGACATTCTCACAGGTATTGTGAAAGGGGTTGGAGCCAGGGTGTGAGGGTGCTGGCGTGTGCTAAGGCTGGTATCGCCTCTTCAAAGTCCCATACAGGTCCAAGTTTGTGTGTTTTCTAACATGCCAAGGTTTGTTGGAAAAAATGAACTTCTGTGGCTGGGAATCTCCAGGAATTGTGCAAACTCAAGCTTCTTTAGTAATAAGAAAAGTTTACATGTTTTGAGCATTTACTATATTCCAGTAACTATGTCAAGTTTTCACCATTCCACAGACTTTTTTTTAACAAATCAATTTTATTGACACATATTAATAAACATACAATTCATCCAAAGTGAACAATCAATGGTATTTGCTATAATCACATAGTTTTGTGTTCATCACTTCAATCATTATTAGAGCATTTTCATTATTTCAGTAATAATAATAATAAACAAAAAATGGACAAACAAGAAAATTCCTCACCTCTCAATTTCTCTCTGTTTCCCCCACTGTACATAGCTACTGTTTCTGGCTATTCTATCCAAAGTGTATAATCAATGCTTTTAGTACAATCACAATGTTCTACATTCATCATCTCAAAAATTTCCATAGACTTTTTATAACAACCCTATGGAATATATACTTTTATTATCCCACTTTATTGGTAAGAATTTTAATTGCAATAGTTAATGATTATTGAGCACTTACAATATCACTGGCACTTTCGACATGCCTTGCATATATCATCTGAATAACTGGACAGTACTATGAGGCTTATGAAACTGAGGCTCTGTTAAAAATATGTCCAACGGATTCAGAAGGCAGTTTGAGTTTTCATAAAATAAACCCACCATATAAAATGTATTCCCTACCCAAATCAGGAAATTGAACATAACTATCCCAAAGAATGCTCATGCCCTCACCTGGTCACTACTTCCCGTTCCAAAGATAAACCAGTAATTGAACAATTATCACCATCAATTCATTTTACTTATTTTCACCTTTACATAAATGGTTATTATACAATAAGTTGTCATTTATGTCTGGCTTTTTTCCTCTGTGTTTTTTTTTTAATTCTATGTTGTGGCATTTAATAATTGTTTGCTGCTACCCAGTATCCCACTGAGTGAATATACCACTATTTATCCATTCTGCTGATGAACATTTCTGTTGTTTTGAGGTTTAAAATAATTCTGCTGCTATAAATATTTTTTGCCTGTCTTTCTGGGTGCACAAATACAGGCATTTTTCTTGAGCAGTCCTAGGAGTGGAATTGCTGGGTCATAGGCTATGCATATGATCAGCTATAGCAAATACTGGTGAACAATTTCCCAAAGTGGTTGTAACAATGCACACCCTCACCAGCAAAGCAAATGAATTCTGATTGTGCCACATCTTTTCTAATATTTGGCATTGCATATTATTTTAGCCATACTGTTGCCCATGTTGTGGTGTCACTTTGTGGTTTTAATATCTATTTCTCTGATAACTGAAAAGGTTGAACACATCCCTCATTTTTGAAATGTCTAAGTATTTTTTTTTCATTCTCCTAATGAGTTCTATGTATTTTTCTTATTGTCATGTAAGAGATCTGCATCCAACTAGTTGTACACTTGAGATTGTACATCTTTCTACATGTGAGTTATATTTCAGTTAAAAGAATAGTAAAGAAAGCAGTCCGATTCCAAGTATTACATAGTTAGTCCCTAAGCTCACATTGGTAGCATGCTTTATTTTTATTATATATATATATGTCTGTTCTATATATCTGTCCCCAGAATATGTGACAAAGAAGTTGCACCATTATTCACATTTTAGAAGGAAAAAATTAAAGCTTAATGAAGTTGGTTCTCAGAGATAGTAAGTGGGGGTGGTGGAACACATATCCTCCAACTTCTATATTTATATTTCATCCAGACTTAAAATAGATGATCTCCTTAAGTTCTCTTTGATGAATTCTTTGTGTGCTACATTCTCCCTAAAGCTTGTCTGTTATTATTTAAATGTGTTCAAGACACTTCATATTCCATATTCCCCAAGAAGTATTTTATACTTCCCCATTCTCCTCTGAAATGCTATAACACTGCTTTCCTATTTCACCTCTTTGACTTGAATTCTCAGTTAGCTTTTAGTGCATGAATACTCTATGCCCCCAAATAGATCTTAAGGGCAGAGATTATGTTTTCCAATGCTTAGTTTCCTTCTGGGCAGGTAGTTCAAACAGCATTTACCTACACATTTAGCCAAATGAAAGACTGGGGTAGGTATCCTTATCTTATGAGGTCATTATCTCCTAATCTGGAATCATTGGCCCTGAATTATCTTGAAGACTCACTCCTTAGTTGTAGTTGGAAGAGAAAATGGTATAAAAGGACACTAGATTTGGAATCTAGAACCTGTGGTCTAATTTCATTTTGGCCACTAATCATTTTGTGATTATGGATGCATCACTCATCCTCTTTACACCTTAAAATCCTTATCTGTAAAGTGTACAAAGTATTATCTACCTGCTTATTCCATGAGGTTAAGGCAAAGATCAAACAAGGTAGTATAATTGAAAGTCTTTGGCAAACTGACCGGTATTGAAAAAAAATGAAATTTTTATTTCCCCAGAAAAGTATTTACTGATAATAGCTTCAGGTATTACCCTAGGTAACAGGAACACTCAATGACTACATTCTCTCCCCCCAAAAATCCTTAATAATGTCCTATACCATGAGTCTGTGGAAGATATTTGACTATCCTGATTGTTATTACTCAAATCATGTTCTATGGAGTTCAGCTGCCTTCTGTCTATGGAAAAGTTCAGCCGGAAAAGCAGCAGAGGAAATAGGTGGTAGAGAGTATTACTGGATACAGAATAATGAATAGTAGAATTTGAGGAATACAAGTACTTAGGTTGAGAGAAAAAAATAAAATTATAGAAATTTTCAAGATCAAATAGTACCTATAAAATATCTCATTGTTGCTCGTAATAGACGCTTATCTGGTCTTTTCAACAATTTGTCCCAATAGAGAATTAACAAATAACGTTCATTTCCATTTTGGTATGCAAAAATTCTCAGTCCATTTTAGATTTTGTCTACACTAGCCTGTGTTTTCCTGGCTATCTCCCAAGATGCTGCCTTGCTTCTTATTCCCAGCAGCCATTCTTAACAAACCATAAAATGGCTCTTACCTTCTCAAAAAAATCCAGAAGTTGGCTTCCATTTTCCAATCTGTACTTAAGGTCCAGGATCAGAGTTAGAATAGCCATTCAAAATCTAAGTTATTTGTGGACACATTGCTTTCTTTTTTAATATTTGCAAGCTGGGGACAGTTAGGCTTGCTGCTTAGAAGCAATGGGCTGACATTGACAGGACTCAGATAATTGAGAGAGGGCACACAACAAGAAAGGACAGGATAGACAAGCTTCTCTCAGCAGCTTTTTTTGAGATTCCAACTTTTTTATTTTTCCCCTTTTATACAAAACAAAGTAGAAGAAATAATAGAGGATTAAAACTACAAAAGTGGTTAATCAATAAAACATATACATTCAAAAAAAGATCCAGAAAGAAAGACACTCTTACTTACAATAAGGAAACACATATAAAATTAGCCCCTTTCAGCGCTTGAGTCCAGAAGGAACCAAAAGGAGATAAGGGTTTACCTACAGCCAGCTCCACCATCCTAACTTGCCTTTCTCTTTGTTTCATATTCCAAGCTGGAATTGGCCAGATTACTATGGCCAATCAAATACAGAAAACTTCTAGACCCAAGTTGTTGTTTTTTTTTACCCAGTGTGGTGGTTTGAAACTATGTATTCCAGAAAATCTTGCTCTTAAAACTAATCTATTCCTGTGGGTATAAGCAAGTAGGACTTCTTTAATAGGTTACTTCAGTTAGGACATGGCCCATGGTGGGTCTTCATCCTTCATTCTCTTAATGGTGTCCTTTATAATTGACATGAGTATGGAGAGAGAGAGAGAGAGAGAGAGAGAGAGAGAGAGAGAGAGAGACAGAGAGAGAGACAGAGAGAGAGACAGAGAGAGAGAAAATCCTGAAAGCAATGAAACCCAGAAGAGAAGGGAGAGCCCAAGATGTTGTCATGTGGTCTTGCCATGTGAAGGGGAGTCCAGGATCACTGGCAACCAATCTTTAGGAAGAAAACATCACCTTGATGATAACTTGATTTGGACACTTTCATGGCCTCAAAACTAGAAGCTAATAAATTCCCATTGTTAAAAGCAAGCCCATTTTATTTATCTGCTTTCGTCAGCCTAGCAAACTTTAACACCCAGACTGCTGTGAAATTAGCTGTGCTGCCTGTAAAACGTGACCTACAGCCCCTTGTTTGCTAAAAGTGAACAGATATCCACTTAGTACAACTCCTTTATGCCAACCACCAGCTAGTGGAGCAGCTGATTAGAAGAGACAAGATAGAAAGAGGAGCAAATGTGACTGTATAACTGGCTAACACAGCAATGTAGCCTTGCAAGCTAAGCAAAGATTGAGGATCTGGGTAAAATGGGGCCAGGTGTGAAATAAGCAAGGTCAAAGTAAAACCAACAAAAATAGAACATAAAGGAGGATTGCTAAGGCTGGTAAACCTTTGGTTATGGTCTTGAAAAGATGTTGGTAAATCCAAGATTTGCAAAGTTAGTAATATGCACATGCATGCACACACACATACACATACAGGTATGCTTATTTAAATGAATTAGAGGTCCTAGTTGTTCTAAGAAACCTTTGGGCATGGTTTTAGTTTGCTAAAGGCTGCCAACGCAATATACCAGAAATGAGTTGTCTTTTACAATAGAATTTTATTAGGTTAAAAGCTTACAGTTCTGAGGCTTTGAAAATGTCCAAATAAAGGCATCATCAGAGATGCTGTCTCACCGAAGTTCAGCTGCTGGTGATCCTAGACTCCTGTCACATGGCATGGGACAATGGCAGGTCTGCCCATCTCTCTTTTTTCCTCTTCGTTCACTTTCTCCTGGAACTCAGCTGTGGGTGATCAGGCATATAATGGCATTGGCTTGTCTCTCCTCTCTTCTCCAGGCCTTGTTGCTTGTTCTGCTTTGGGCTGCTCCATCTGTGGCTTTTGTCTCTCCTGGGTTTGTTGATTTCTGGAAGTATCTCTCTTCCACTACAGCTTTTTTCTGTGTGTCTTTGCATGTTTTTCCATTTATAAAGGACTCCAGTAAGAGGATTTAGACCCACCCTGGATCATGCCCTACTGGTGTAATCTAATCAAATGGCCCTTAATTGATCTGATCTAATCAGAGTTTCACAATAGGTTCAATTTAAGAACATAACTTTTTGGGGTCCACATAACCCTCTAAACTAGCTAATAAGATCCACCACATTTTTGCCTTGCTTATATTTTTCCAGATCTGGCAACTAGTGTGAACAAATACCCCCATTTACCCAAGTCTAAGGGGTTCCCAAGACATGGGGCTTTCAGTACTACTAGAAATCCCCAGGCAAATCAGAATGAGATGATCCCTCTAGCACTTGAACTCAGATTGGTTAGGTGACTTGGCTAAATTCTCACAGCTTGAAAGGAACAGAATCAAGAGTCACTGTCCTTCCTTCCATAACCCACACTATTTGCCCACACCACACTGACTCTCAAGGGGAAAACCATGACATTACTCAAAAAGGTGATGCAGAATGAGAAACACATGTGATGTGGATTGGGGAGGAAATGGGGGTGGAAAATTCTATTTTGGAATATTGGCATCCTAGTTTCCTGAAGTAGAGGTTTTCACTATTAATTTTTTTAGTCTTTCCTTCTCATACCCTCAATGTTCATCAAGACCTCCTCCCTCATTTTGCTTAAACACTCAATGCAAAGGGCTTATTTCTGAGACTGGATAATTATCTATATTTTAAGCTTAGGATCCAGGCTCTGAGGAAAGGTGTGATATGCATCTAATGAATAAACATATCTGCCTGGTTAATAAGCTCCACTGTGCCAGGTTGACTTCTCATTTTCCTCCAAGAAGCAATGACAGGTCAAGTATTAGTCAGGGTCAAGCGGCATCCACTAGGTGGATCCAAGGTGAGCCCCAAACCACCAGACAAAATGTTGTGAAGGTAATTCATTAAGGGGTTTTTCCATAGAATCCCATCATTTGCCTTTTCCTGAATCTCTGCCCATTCCTTATTACAGCAGAGAAACACAGTGTGGTCCCTGACCATCAGCACCATCTGGGAGCTTGTTAGAAATTCAAATTCATTGGCCCCACCCCAGATTTACTCATTTAGCATCTTTGTGGTGGGTCTCAGGAATATGTGTTTTTAGAAGTTCTCTAGGTGAGTGTCATTATCACTAAAGCATGAGAAACATTGCTTTATAGTAGGAGTTGTCAATCTTATTCTGTATGTCAATCCTTTTCTGTAAAGGGCCAGATAGTAAATATTTTAAGCACTATGGTATATTGAATTAAATATCCTAATTTAGACATGCTCTTAATCCACATTCCTGTGGGTGTGAACCCATTGTCAGTAAGATCTCTTGGTATTATGTTTTGTTAAGTTGTGGTCCAACTGAATGAGATTGGGACTTAATCTGGCTTAATGGAAGCCCTAATAAGGGCAATAAATGAAGTCAATGAGAGAAAGCCACAGGGAGGAGAGAGAAGCCAGAAGTCAGTGGAAAACTGGAAGAGCAGAAGAAAGCAGAGGACATCTCCATGTGACAGGAGGCAGAGATACAAGCCAAGGAACTCCAAGGATCCCAGGCAGCCAATCCCAGAACACTACAGTCTTTGGGGAGAAAGCAAGCCTTGCCAATATTTTTATGTCAGATTCCTGGCCTCTGAAACTGTGGGCCAATAAATTTTCATTATTTAAGCCAACCCAGTGTGGTATTTGTGATAGTAGCCTGGAAAGCTGAGACAGGCTTTATGGACCATGAGGCAAAATTCAGGATATTATGGAGGTATTGTAGATTATACAGTCTCTGTAAGAACTACGTAACTCTGCCATTGTAGCACAAAAAAAGAGCTATAAACAATATATAAAAGGAAAAGTGTGACTGCGTTGCCATAAACTTTATTAATGGACACTGAAATTTGAGTGTTCAATAATATTCACTTTTCATGAAATAGTCTTCTTCTTTTCATTTGTTTATGTCAAAAATTTTAAATGTCAAAACTATTGATCGGTTTAAGACTACACATAGGTGAATCAGGCAGAATCTGGTCTGATCTGGAGTTTGAGAAATCCTGCTTTAAAGCATCTAAATTGAGTTAAGGAGGACAAGGGCAAGGAAAGAAAATGTGAAACTTTCACTAGCCAACATCAAAATGCCTCCAAAAATACTGTTTAATTTGCTAAATTCTGCCAAAGCAATATACCATAAATGAGGTGACTTTTACAATGAAGATTTATTTACTTAAGAGCTTACAGTTCTGAGGTCATAAAAGTGTCCAAATCAAGGCATCAACAGACATGCTTTCTCTCCTAGCCACAGCTGTGGAAGATCAGACACGTGGCAGCATTCACTCATCTCCCCCCTCTCCTCCAGGCCTTGTTGCTTTTAGCTTCTGGCTCCCGGGGCCTCTCCCTCAGCTTCTGGGTTCCTCGCTGTCTCTACAGATTTTTACATATCAGCAGCTTTTTGTTCCTCCATTTATAAAGTACTCCAGGAAGCAGATCAAGACCCATCCTAGGCCATGCAATTTAATCAAAGTCCCTTAACTGAAGCAATTTGATCAAAAGGTCCCACCTACAATCAGCTTATATGCTCAGTAATGGATTAACTTTAAGAAGAAGATTTTCTGGGATCCAAAAAAACCTCAAGTCACCACAAACACTAATAAATTGTCTAGCTCAGATAGCTAAAGAAAAGGCTAATTTCATAGCTATAGTGTTTCAAAGTTGTGTCTTTTGAACATTTGGGCTGCAGATATGCATTAATACGGTATTGGTTACATTAAATATGGTATAACCCCTCATAGTCATTATAAATGTTTGAGATGCAGATGTTTGAACACTGAATTAGATGTTGGATAATATTAATGAATTAAGTTATTTTTACAAGTTGTAATAATACTGCATAGTTCTTTTTGAAAAAGGAGTCCTTGTTTGTCAGAGAAATATTAAGAAATATTCAGGGATGATGTCAAGAATGGAGTGCATTTCAAAATTTGTTTCAAAATAAGAGAGTAGGGAGCTTGTAAATGAAACAAAAATGCCTGTGACTTGAAAACTAAACTGTAAACTATGTTATGGGCACATGGGATGAGGATTGTATTTTTGAATACTTATTATGTATAAAAATTTTCATAATAAATAGTATCGTTTATACAAAATAATGATGTTTGAGGCAGATGTAGATGTGTTGATGTTGAACTATACTCATGCTGTCTTGTTTACTAATATAAAAATCAGGTTGTAGAATAATATGTAGAAGGTGATTTATTTGTTTCCCACTGCTTCTGCACCATATAGCATCATGCTATGTCAGTCTATGCCTCACGGCCCTCCAGATGTCTTTCTAAAAGACAGTCTTGGAATTCTTTAGCCCAGCTTGTAAAACTATTTGACTTTGCTAAAAAGGTGAAACCCAAATCCCAAAATATGACATTCAAGGTCCATCACAATATGGTCATATTTTATCTTTTCAGGTACTCTTCATTCCACCCCCTTTCCCAATACACCCTATACTTTACAGTGACGTAATGAAATGCATAGAATTTAAGATTGTGAAGGCATACAGTAGCCAAATTCTGGCCATGATACTGGCTGTGCGAACTTAACATGTTCTTTTGACTCTCTGACCTTTAGTTAACTCATCTATAAAATGAGAATCCTAATAATGCATATCTCACATGGCTATTGTAGAATTACATGATTCAATACATTAAAAATGTTCAATGAATGTTACTTATCACTACTTATAATTAAAATTATTTAGCCACTTATTAACTTGTGCATTCAACAAATATTTATTGAGCACTCCTTAAAAGCCAGGAACCATTTTAGACCCATTCCAAAATATGCATCATTCCCCAAATAAGGCATGCACATACACCGCATCATGTCTTTTCTTGGGAAGTTTTAGTTTCTTGGACTACATTATCCTTTCAATTTCTCTGTCTGGTAAACTCCTACAACTTACCCTTAAAACTGAGTTAATTCTTTTGTCCCAATTCTACTACCACTCCCTAAATTACACATAGCTCCTTTCTCCACAGCATATAAACATTCTGCTCACTCCAGTTTGGGGTGAACTGAATTGTGTACCCCAGTTTGGACACGTTCTTGGTCTTGGTCCATTTTCTGGTGGGTGCGAACCCATTGTAAATGAGATCTCTTTAAGATGTTTATTTCAGTTAAGTTGTGGCCCAAGTAAAACAGGTTGGGCTCTAATCCAGGTGATGGGAAACCTTTACAAGCAGAGTGAAAGTCAGACAGAGAGCAGCCACAGAGAGCCTCCAGATGCTGAAAGTCAATGGAACCTGGAAGAGAAAGGAGAAGCCAGGGGAAGCTGACATGTGCATTGACTTGTTTCAGAAAAGCCAAGAGCCAAAGATCCCTGGCAGCCAGTCTGAACACATCAGTCTTCAGGAAGAAAGTATTACCTTTCTGGCACCTAAATTTCATACTTCTCCTAGCCTCGAAACTGTGATGCTAAATTCCTACTGATTAAGCAAACTCATTGTACAGTATTTGTTTTTGCAGCTGGAAAATTAAAACAGTTTTAACCAGGCAGCATGACTGTTTTCTATATGTTGCTCATTTCATCTAGACTGTGAGATCCTTTAATGAAGAATGTGTTCAGTTTAACCTTGTATATTCAGAGGCTAGAAACTGGCTTGGTTAGAGTGGATCATCAATGATGATTTTATTTATTTTAATAACTAGACAGGTTCATCAGTGTTGGTGGACTGGGCTTGTTTTCCTTAGACTAAGGGTTGTTATAGCATTGGTTATAGCTGAAAGAGTAGCCACATATTTAAGTTAAGGGAGCTATGAAGTACCACCACCCTCATCTCATACCCTCAATCTATCCACAGGTGGCTAGAATCCCTTGAATGCCCTTTCATTAAATAATTGGAAATGATATTTCAAGTAAATGGCACCATGGGCATCAAATATTAAAACAAAGGAATTTTGGACATGATAAAAACCAAGCTCACCATTTTTCAGATGGTCAAAGTGAATGTCAATGAAGTACACTGGCAAAGTTTCACGACTTTTCAGTTCATTCATTCCTTCAACAAATATGTACTTCGTGTCTACAATGTGTGTGACTCTCTACCAGAAACTGGAGCTTGAAGAGTGTTCCTTCAGTGACATCATGTTCCTTCCATGCCTATAAATAGACCATTTCCTGAGGGGGTATTCGGATTTGAAGAAGACACATGGCTACCTGAATGGGGGCAGCATTTTCATAGAGCAGGAGGAATGGGTAAGGAAAAATAATGTCCAAGATTTCAAACATGGTTGACCCTACAGTTTATTCCAAGATCAAACATCTAAATTATTTCTTGGTTGGCTTTTATTCCCATTTCCTTCTTTAATAGTGATTTAAGGAAATTATCTTAACACCCCTTCTATGCTTTTTCATGTTTATAGTGATGGGATTACATACCAGCCAGTGTTCAATAACTTCTTTAGGTGACAAGAACAATTTGAGATCTGATGAGAGCTCTGAGCTTTCTTCCCATGAGAGAAAATTGCACATATGCATACATGCAAACAAGCACACATGCCTTTGCCAAGTTCATAGAATTTCCAATTTAGGGGGTCTATGCTTTCCAGGTTAAAAACTCCTAGACTCATGGGTCTCCAAATCACTTTGTTTGTGTGTTTGTTTTTTAATAATAATAAACTTTATTTTTAGAGACGTTTTTAGATTTACAAAAAAATTACCCTGAAAGTATAAGGAATTCCCATAACCACCCCAAAACACACCCACACACATAGTTTCCCCTATTATTAACACCTTACATTAGTGTGTTACATTTGTTACAATTGATGAACCAAAACTGAAACACTGCTACAAACCAAAGTCGGTAGTTTACATTATGGTTTATAGTTTGTGCTGTACAGTCCTATAGGCCCTGACAAATGTATAGTGTCATGTGTCCATCATTGCAATATCATACAGAACAATTCCAATGCCCTAAAAGTGTCCTGTGTTCCACCTATTCATCCTTCCCTCTCCCTTCTGAACCCCGGTAACCACTATCTTTATATCAATGTCACAGGTTCTCCTGTTAAAACAAGATAATAAATACAATAACAACAAATCTACTTTTGTCCGTGGCTATATAACCCCTTATGTTTGCTCCTGAGGGATTTGGGATGATGTCCACTCTGACTGCTTCGGGCTGTGAGAGGACTTAGATAATATGGTGAAGATGGAAGGAATTGTTTTGCTTGCAGTTGTAGATACTCCTTATATTGGGGGATGGGACTTGTTCATTACCATGTTATTTTTGTTCAAGACAATTTTTTTTCTGTTGGAGCTTTTAGCCCCAGGGTGTTGTCAACAATTTGTAGTTCAAATTGTTGCTCTGCCTCCGTCAGCTTAGGTCCACAAAGGAAGATGTTCAACAAGCAGATGCACGCCCAGCCATGATGGCCTGGGAGTGGAAGGGGGAGGAGAAAGAAATGAGGACTCCAGTCATAGCACGACGAACGTCTCCTGCCTGCCTTGCTGGTTTTCACTCA
>PVKH010030013.1:0-12570 GCA_004027955.1 Chaetophractus vellerosus | reverse complement strand
AAGAGGGGAAGGGGAGGAGAGGGGAGGGGAGGGGAGGGGAGGGGAGGGGAGGGCAAATGTTGGAGTCCAGAATGTGGGCTCCTTCCACGGGCTACAGGGCCCCCTTTAATCTGATTCGGGCACTTGCTGTGTAGACTAGAGATCCTTTGTTTTCAGGTCTGCTTCCCCGAGGAGACTGTGAGCTATGGAGGTGACATGTGACGATGCCGTGTCCAGCTTGATCTTTTCAGTCTGAGCACAATGCCTGACACAGAGTCAGCTCCCAGTTATTATTTGTTGAAAGGCTGATCAATCCTGCATCTGATTTCTTCCCTATTCCCAGCCCGTTCTGCAAAACTGGTGAAAACAACTGGCTACATCCAGATCCTTACAGAATTTAACAGGAGATGATTCCAAACAGGAGGGCATAAGGGTGTTTCCCTGAAGAAAACCCTCCATGGGCACGGATTTGGTTGTTGTTTTTGGTGGCCGCATTTCTTCCATCATCTCTACATTATAGGCACAGTGAATGAGGCCCTCCCTCCTCAAGGCAGATCGAGTTTCAAATATCCTTTCCTATTGCCCTCATAACAGCACTTGTATTTTCAATTTCTGGTTCTGGGTTCTGAATTTAAGAAAAACCCCAATACTGGCTGATACAAACCTGGAAATATAAGATTTTCAGGAATGCAAGTTTGCACAGACAGTGATGTATATCAGATATATGCAGAGCTGAAATTAAAGGCCTGCCAGGCATCAAGGATTAAAAAAAAGGAAGAAGAAGCTTTCCAAGCAAACTTTTGCTCTCTTTGGAGTTTAAAAAAAAAAAGTAAAAATAAAAGAATGGGCTTTGCATTCAAGCCAACCTGCCAGTTCTGCCTTTTACCAGTTGAAGGCCCTAGACCAGGTGATTTTATCTCCTTGAACCTCAGTTTTCTCACCTGCAAGATAGGGAGAACAATACCCACATTTTATGATTGTCTTGAAAATACAGTAAGCGCAGTTCCTGGCACTGAGTGACTGGTCCTGTAAACTCTAGTCCCTTTCTCGAGAGTAAAGTTTACTGTTGCCACACACACTCTGTGGGGGCAAGTTCAGCCTCAAACACTTGCTTTAGCATTTTGGCCCTTTGTGAACAGTCCAGAAACATAGAAGAACACCCTCAGAGCTTGAATAATATGATAAATGAACTAAACCTAATAGACATATACAGAACATTGTACCCCAAAACAGCAGGATACACATTCTTTTCAAGTGCTCAAGGATCTTTCTCCAGGATAGACCATATGTTGGGTCACAAAGCAGATCTCAATAAATTCAACAAAATCGAAATTATACAAAGCACTTTCTCTGATCATAATGGAATAAACTTGGAAATGAACAAGCAGCAGAAAAGGGGAAAACTCAAATATATATGGAGATTAAACAACACACTCTTAAATAATCAGTGAGTCAAAGAAAAATTTTCAAGAAAAATCAATAAATTTCTTGAGATGAATGACAATGAAAACACAACATATCAGAACCTATGGGATGCAGCAAAGGCAGTGCTGAGAGGAAAATTTATAGCACTTAATGCTTACATTAAAAAAGAAGAAAGAGCTAGAATCAATGACCTAACTACACAGCTGGAGGAACTAGAAAAAGAACAGCAAACTAATCCCAAAGCAAGTAGAAGGAATGAAATAACAAAGATCAGAGCAGAAATAAATGAAATTGAGACAACAACAACAAAAAAAAAAAATAGAGAGATTAACAAAACCAAAAGTTGGTTCTTTGTGAAGATTAACAAAATTGACAAACCTTTAGCTAGACTGACTAAGAAAAAAAGAGAAATAAGTGAAATAAAAAATGAAAATGTGAGCATTACCACTAACCCCACAGAAATAAGAGAGATCATGAGAGGATACTATGAACAACTTTATGCCAAAAAACTAGACAATGTAGATGAAATGGAAAAATTCCTAGGAATGTACAAACAACATACACTGGCCCTAGGAGAAATAGAAGACCTCAACAAACCAATCACAAGTAAAGAGATTGAAACAGTCATCAAACAGCTCCCCAAAATGAAAAGCCCAGGGCCAGGCGGTTTCACAGGTGAGTTCTATGAAGCATTCAAAGAGGATTTAATACCAATCTTACTCAAGCTCTTCCAAAAAATTGAGCAAGAAGGAACTCTACCAAACTCATTCTATGAAGCCAATATCACCCTAATACCAAAGCCAGATAAAGATATTATGAAAAAGCAAGAAAAATAATAAAAAAAAGATATTATGAAAAAAGAAAATTACAGACCCATTTCTCTAATGAATACAGATGCAAAAATCCTCAATAAAATAGTTGCTAATCGAATCCAACAACACATTAAAAGAATTACTCAAGTGGGTTTTATACTAGGCATGCAAGGCTGGTTCAACACAAGGAAATCAATCAGCATAATACACCACATTAATAAATCAAAGAAGGGTGGGCGAGGCAGTGGGGGCAGGAGGGTGTGGGGTTGGAGGAATAAGGTCCCAGGGCAGAGGAACTGAGAGGAGCAGGCAGGGGAGACGAGGCTGCAGCAGGTGGGGAGCACCAGAAGTCAGGGGTAGGGGCCCCCCACCCAGGGGAGGGGTCTCTACTGTGATCTTCTAGGGAGTCAGGGCAGGCGAGGGCTTTGCAGAAAGGGGGGTGCAGAGGTGCATGGACTGCCCATGAGGTTCCCAAACCACATGGGACCACGTGGACACCACCCCCCCCCAAAAAAAAAAAATCAAAGAAGAAAAATCACATGATCTTATCAATTGATGCAGAAAAGGCATTTGACAAAATACAGCATCCTTTCTTGGTAAAAATACTACAAAAGATAGGAGTTGAAAGAAACTTTCTCAACAGGATAAAGGCCATATATGAAAAACCCACAGCTAACATTGTACTCAATGGTGAAAGGCTGAAAGCTTTCCCACTGAGATCAGGAACAAGACAAAGATACCCATTGTCACCACTGTTGTTCAATATAGTGCTAGAGGTCCTAGCTAGAGCAATCAGGCAAGAAAAAGAAGTAAAATGCATCCAAATAGGAAAGGAAGAAGTAAAACTTTCACTATTCATAGATGATATGATCCTATATCTAGAAAGTCCCAAAAAATATTCAACAAAGCTGCTAGAGCTAATAAGCGATTTCAGTAGAATGTCAGGATACAAGATCAATATGCAAAAATCAGTGGAGTTTCTATACAGTTGTAATTTGAAGTCTGAGGAGGAAGTCAGGGAAAAAATTCCATTTACAATAGCAACTAAAAGAATCAAATATTTAGGAATAAACTTAACCAAGGATGTAAAGCACTTGTATTCAGAAAACTACAATGCATTGCAAAAAGAAGTAAAAAAAAAGACCTAAACAATTGGAAGAGCATTCCATGCTCATGGATTGGAAGACTAAATATCATTAAGATGTCAATTCTACCCAAATTGATATACAGGTTCAATGCAATCCCAATAAAAATTCTACCAGCATTTTTTAAACAAATGGAAAACATAATAATCAAAATTATCTGGAAGGGTAAGAGGTCCCAAATAGCCAGAAATATCTTAAAAAGGAAAAGTGAAGTCAAAGGACTCACACTTTCAGACTTTAAATCATATTACATGGGGGGCCGGCTGTAGCCCAGTGGATAAGGCGCCAGTTCACCACATGGGAGGCCCCAGGTTCAGTTCCCAGGGACCTCTCCGAGCGGGCAGAGCGCCTTGAGAGGGCAGGCTGCCGTGGGCGGGCCAGAGCCACCGTGGGCAAGGCAAAAAGTCGCCACGGGCAGGGCAAGTCGCCCGCAAATGGAGCAGAGCCGCCCACGAGCGGGGCAAGCCGCCTGCACAGTGTGCTGACTTGGCGCGTCGCCACAATGGGGGGAGACAAAGCAGACATAGAACACACACACACACACACACACACACACACACAAATGAACACACAGCAAGAGCAAGCAGAAAGGGGGGGGGATATGTAACAAAAAAAATCATATTACATGGCTACAGTGGTAAAAACAGCATGGTATTGGCATAAAGATAGACACAAAGACCAATGGAACTGAACTGATGGTTCAGAAACAGACCCTCACATCTAGGGCCAAGTGATTTTTGACAAGCCTGCCACCCCCCGCCCCAGCTGGGACAGAACAGTCTATTCAACAAATAGTGCTGGGAGAACTGGATATCCATAGCCAAAAGGAAGAAAGAAGAGCCTTACATCACACTTTATACCAAAATTACTCAGAATGAATCAAATACCTAAATGTAAAAGCTAGTAGCATAAAGCTCCCAGAAGAAAATGTAGGGAAACATCTTCAAGACCTAGTGGTATGTGGTGGATTCTTAAACCTTACACCGAAAGCCTGAATAATGAAAGAAAACATGGATAAATGGGACCTCCTCAAACTTAAACACTTCTGTGAATCAAGGACTTCATCAAGAATGTGAAAAGGCAGCCCACTCAATGGGAAAAAATATTTGGAAGCCACATATCCGATAAGGGTTTGATTTCCATCCTACATAAAGAGATCATACAACTCAACAATAAAAGAGCAAGCAACCTAATTTTAAAAATGGGCAAAAGATTTAAATAGACATTCCTCCAAAGAGGAAATACAAATGGCCAAAAAGCACATGAAAAAATGATCCATATCACTAGCTATTAGGGAAACACAGATCAAAACAATGTGATATCATCTAACACCACATAGAATGGCCATTATTTAAAAAACAGACAACAATAAGTGCTGGAGAGGATGTGGAGAAGTAGGAACACTCCTTCAGTGTCGGTGGGATTGTAAAATGGGGCAGCCTCTGTGGAAGATAGTTTGGCGGTTCCTCAGGAAGCTAAATATAGAACTGCCACGTGATCCAGCAATTCCTCTACTAGAAATATATCCAGAAGTACTAAAAACTATGTCAGACATCTGCACACTGATGTTCACAGTGGCATCATTCACAATTGCAAAAAGATAGAAACAACCCAAGTGTCCATCAACCAATGAATGGATAAGCAAAATGTGGTATATACACATGACAGAATACTATGCTGCAGTAAGAAGAAATGAAATTGGGACACATATGATAACGTGGATGAATCTTGAAGACATTATACTAAGCGAAGTAAGCCAGACACAAAAGGACATATATTGCATGGTCTCATTAATATGAACTAAATATGAAGAATAAACACATGGAGTTAAAACCTAGGGTATAGGTTATTAGGAGATAAGAGGAGGGTTGAGAAGAACTACTGGTGCTTAATATATGTAGAAGCTTTAATTAACTTGACTGTAAAAGTGTGGAAATGGATAGAGTTGATGGTAACACGTTATAGAGAGTAGCAGCTGGTTTATAAACAGGATTATGGCTGAAAAGGGTAGTCTGGGGAAGTAAATGTCAGCTGAAAGAAAGCTAAAGGATAATCTAGGGACTGAATAACAGTGAACCCAGAGGTGGGTGAGAATTGTGGTTGAGGGTACAAATGCAAGGGTGTCCTTCTGTGAACTAGAGCAGGTGCACATCAGTATTGCAGGGTGGTGGGAATGTGGAAAGCATGGGAATACTATAACTGGTGTGACATATAGACTGTGGTTAACAGCAATACTGTAATATTCTTGCATCAATGCCAAAGATGTACTGTGTTGATAATGGGGGGGGGGGTACGGAAAAAGTGTGCCAAATGTATGCTATGGACCATGGTTGGTGGTAACAATCTGATGATATTGTCTCATAATCTGTAACAAATATTCCACCACCATGTGGTGTGTTGGCGAAGGGGTATTATATGGAAATTCGACACATGTGCATGATTGTTTCGTAAGTTCACAACCTCTGTAATAAAAATATATTTTTTAAAAATAGGTGGTTTGGGGGGAAAATACACCAAATATAAGAGAGGGACTATATTTAGTGGTAATGTTTTGATGAAGCTCTAGCATAGTTTGTAACAAATGTTCCACAACAATGCAAGGTGTTGGTGGAGGGGTGATGTATGAGACCCCTGTATAAGTTATGCATGTTTATTTTGTAAGTTTATAATCTTTACTATACACTTACTGTTTGTGCATGTTCCTTTTATGAATGATATACTTCAATAAAAGAATATATTTTTTTAAAAAAAGAGCACACTTAGCCCCTCAAAAAAGCCATGCTACCTCTCATAAAAATTCTAGAGGTAAGTCATCAGAAAGAAAAACAAGGTATTTCCTGTAGCAGGGAAGTAGCAAGGTCTGGTGCCAAATAATAAAAGTTTTGACAAATGACACCTGCCCAGTGTGGTTTTAGCTTTGACAGAGATGAAAGAAAGAGGGATTTGGTTCAGACACCTTTGCAAATGCCATCTCTTGGGAGCCAGGGAGAGACTGCCACTGTTCTACAGGTTTGAAAGCTGCCCTGTGATTGGTGCAACAGAACTGAAAAGCCGGCCCTGACTCTATCTTGTTATGTTTAAAATAGACCTAGGGAGCGAAGCTTCCCAGTGAGAATGTGGATTGGTTCTTTTTTTTTTCTTCTCCAAATAAAACCCTGCTTATAACTTTCTACGGCCATCAGATAAGGGATTATCCAGCTGCTTTTGGACCTCTCTCACAGGTTCTTCTTAAATAAAAGCTCGGCTCTGATCCTTACTCGTGGGGGGTGAAAACTCTTATCCTGATATCTTGATAGATTTCCTGGGACACGGTCAGAGTTCCCCAATCTCCACGCTCCCTGCCTCCAGGTGCTCATGGGGAGATGGACTGGGAGGCTTGGTGTTTAACTCAGGAGACTCCAAAAACAGCCCCTCACTCAGCTGCGTCTGGGGGCCCTTTAGGTAGAAATAAAGCCAGGAGGTGGCAGAGCCCAAACCCTACTACACAGGGATATTGCAAATCCAGCAAGAGATTTCCAGCATTATCAGACACTTAGGTGTGCCACGCGATGCCCACGGGAAGAAAACTCACTAGATGTGCCAAAGGCAAGCAGTGACACGGGGTGGGGGGTGGCACACGGAGCTGGAAGAGCTTGCCTTACATCTCAGCCGCTCCTTCTCCACTGTGCAGTCATTAGCAGGCCTCTGGCTTCTCTGAGCCTCTGAGCTTCGCTTCCCTCAGGTGCTATCTAGAAATGATCCTACTCCTAAAAGTAATAATCATCTCTGACTTACCACAGAATCAAAGGAGAGGCTGGAGGGAAAAGTGCTTGATAATAATTGTTCAGATGTGTGACTTGAGATTGGCTTCCTCAGAAGCAGGTGCCGAGTGAGGACATGAGGGCAAGGGGGGTTATTTGGGATCTGATCCTGGGAAGCACCTGTAACGAATGGGAAAGAAGCTAGGAAAAGGTGCGTGTGATGAGCTGTGCTGGGAACTCTGGGAGACCGTACAGGACACACCTCAAAGCAATCCCAACCAAGGAGCAAGTAAGCTGGGTATTTACTCACTAACTCCCCCTGTCATGGCTGAGAGCTGCTTTGAGGGGTGGGGGGTGCCTCTTGCACTACTTGCTGGCCTGGTGCACAGGAAACTGGCACTTAATCCCCCTGGGGCAGTCTCAGAGCCAGTGTAGAACACACACCTGAGCGAGAGCGGCCACGTCTGGAAGTCGATTCTACAAAAACACTTGAGTATATACAGAAAGATATATCAAAGATGAACATCACAACATTGCTTGTAATAAGAAAACATTTGAAGTAAACCAAATATCCAACAACTGGATGGATAAATAAATTATGTCATAGCCAAACAACGAAATACTATGCAGCCATGAAAAGGAATGAGGTAGACCCTATGTGTAGACATAGGAAAGTGCAAAAGATATACTAGTGAAGAAAACAAGTTGCAGAACAATATGCAGGAGTATGACCTCATTTATATAAATTATACATGTTGAATATGTGTGTACACTCTAGAAAACTATATACATAGAAATCTTTTTTTCTAAGATTTATTTTATTTCTCCCCACCCCCTTGTTGTTTGCACTCGCTGTGTCTGTTCATTGGGTGCTTATTTCCCTCTTTTTTTTAGGAGGCACCAGGAACCAAACCCAGGACCTCTCATGTGGGAAGGAGGCGCCTAATTGCTTAAGCCACCTCTGCTCCCTGCTTTGTTGTGTCTTTCATTGTGTTTTCCTCCTTGTGTTTCTTGTTGCATCATCTTGTTGCATCAGCTCTCCATGCCAGCCCATCACGTCAGCTTGCTGTCTTGAGCATCTTCTTTAGGAGGCACTGGGAATCAAACCCAGGACCTTCCATGTAGTAGGTGGGAGCTCAATCACTTGAGCCACATCTGCTTCCCCATAGAAATCTTTTTAAAATCTGGAAGCAGGGAGCAGATGTAGCTCAGCAGTTGAGTGTCTGCTTCCCATGTATGAAGTCCTGGATTCAATCCCAGGTACCTCCTAAATTTTTTTTTTTAATCTGGAAGTTGACCAAGCAAACTCTTAATAGTGATTGGCATTGTTGAATTTGATAGGGTATTTCACTTTTAACTCTACTTCTTTGTTATTTGGGTTTATTTATAAAAATGTATATTATCTTTGTAATTTAAAAAACAATCACCTGGGAAAGCAGATGTGGCTCAGGTGACTGAGCTCCCGCCTACCACATGGGAGGCCGGGTTTGGTTCCCAGTGCTTCCTGGAGAAGATGAGCAAGATGGCAAGCTGGTGTGACGGGCTGGCACGGCGAGTTCATGCAACAAGATGATGCAGTGAGATGACGCATCCAAGAAACACGGCAAGGAAACACAATGAGAGACGCAACAAAGCAGGGAGTGGAGGTGGCTCAGGTGGTTAGGCGCCTCCCTCCCACATTGGAGGTCCTGGGTTCAGTTCCCAGTGCCTCCTAGAAAAAGAAGACCAGCACACAACAAACGGACACAACAAATGCAAACAATGAGGGGGTGGGGAGAAATAAATAAATAAAATAAATCTTTAAAACAAAACAAAACAAAAATCACCCGGAAAACTTTTAAGCATCAGTGACCCACCATAGGGTGGTGGCAATGCATTTGGTAGGCCCCTTGGCCAACATTCCTTGACTACAAACCAGTTCTGTTCTTAACTTATTTCCAGGACCACCATTAGCTCAATTAGTCTTTTTTTGTTTTGTTTTGTTTTTTGTTACATATCCCCCCCCCCTTTCTGCTTGCTCTTGCTGTGTTCATTTCTCGGCGTTCTTCTGTGTCCGCTCTGTCTCCGCCCCCGCTGCAGTGACGCGCCAAGCCAGGTCACCACGCAGGCGGCTCTGCCCCACTTGTGGGCAGGTCTGCTTCCGTTCCCGGGCGGCTTTGCTCTGTCCGCAGGCAGCTCACCCTGCCCGTGGCAGGTTGGCCCTGCCCATGGCGGCTTTTGGCCCTGCCCACGGTGGCTCTGCCCCGGCCACGGCAGCTTTGCCTTCTCAGGTGGCCTGCCTGCTCGGAGAGGTCCCTGGGAACTGAACCTGGGGCCTCCCATGTGGTGTACCAGCGCCCTATCCACTGGGCTATACAGCCGACCCCTCAATTAGTCTTTTGTACAAATTAAGAAAAGGAGCCTCTTCCTCCAATTCTACCCTGGGTGGCAAGCAACGTAGGAGCTGGGCTTCAACGCCCACTCGCCTCTTGCCCTTGAGCAGTGAGCAACCTGCAAAACCATACCCAGCCACTCTGGTTATCATTGATGTACAGCTGGCTTAGGGGATTTAGATGGAGTAGGGGATTTGAAACAGAAAGAGAGTCTTATTCATTTTCCATTGCTCATGAAGCTACTGGGAAAACAAATGCCTGCATATAAACTGATGTTGGCATTCTGCTCTGAACCCAAGCAAATGAACACCATAAGGAGCTCTGAGAGTGAGAGACCAGGACAGCAGTGAGGATGCCGCATTCCTAGGTCACTCCCTGCCCCAGCACAGCTGCTGAAAAAATGAACCAGTGGGAAACAGTTTACTGAACAGTCAATGAAGTGGTGGCTGACTTTTCCAACAGCAGCACTGGTCATGCTAATGGCTCTTTAAAGATCATTATCTTCCTGTTAGCCAGGACCAATCTTAGAGAAAGTTCATTTATCCATTCTCTGCTGGAGCAGAGAGCCATAGCGTGGCTCGGGCTGAGGCTACAGAGGCCCCTGGGAGGCTTCAGGTCTTCATGGTAAGAGTCCTGGAAAGTGCTGAAAGGTTTTAGGATCAGATCAGCATTTCTAAAAAGAAGGTGCCTGCTGAGGACTGGAGAATGGATTGAAGCTAAGACTCTGAGGCCTGGAGGTAAATCATAAATGAAGATAAAGCCCATCTGAACATACTATGACAATGACACTGAGGTTTGAGCTTCCAAAATGTGACTGACACAGTCTCTCAAGACTCTTGCCGCTGGGTACAGCAGGTGTGCTGGAGGGCAGCACTGGGAGACCTTGCTCCCCCCACCCCCATTTACCTTCCAGCACCTGCCACATCTCCTCCCCCTTAACGACTGCTGCCTCATGCAGTTCCCTTTGATGAGAAAGAAACTTCCATCTTTAAAAATGCCCTCCTGCATCTTATTCTCTCAAGTCTGGACTGCGAAGGCAGGAAACGAGAACAGCCTGATTTTCACAACTCAACTGCCTGGCCAGACTGCAGCAGTGAAATATGAGCGGTTTCAAGTGAGGCCCACACCAGGTGTGGGTGTCAGGGCAGGTGAGAATTGATGGCAATGAGGGCTATAACCTGGCCAGGGAAGAAAATCCAGAATCCAATCTAGTGGATGAAATAGGACCCTAAAAAGCAAGGCTTTCAGATGTACCTCTCCCCTCCCGCCTCCCCTCCCCACACACACATACCTGCCCTGAACCAGTAACATGTCCCTGGCACACACAGCAGAGAGAAAGACATAAGCTATTAAGTTCCATTTCTGTCTGAAACAGCAGCAAGATAATTTCCCATCAGTGGCCTACATTGTAATTGCAGCCATAGCTGAATCTGCAGAACCTGACTCCCAGCTCAGGTAAATGCAGGAAATTGGAGTCATCTAATATATCGATGCTGGTTCCAAGTGAGTAGCAAGGGGGCTGGCCTGCTAATCTAGAAACCGATGGTTTTGGCTCTAAGTTCATCCTCATCTGGCCAGGAGATAGCTTCATGCTTTTGCAGTCGCTGTGCCCCCTACAAGAGCCACACATGGCTCAGGAAAGCCTCACTGCCCCCCACTCTCTGGAAATCTGGTGTTTTAAAAATTGGAGTTTATGAAACAGTTAAGGGTGATCATTTGTATTGCAAGAAGACGCTTCCCCTTTATCAAAGGGATTCACAACTGGGTTCAAATAAATAAATCTAATCTCTTTGTGCAAAATTTAAGCTTTGTTTTATAGACTATGAACTCCAATCTGAGAGGCTGAGGTTGGAGAAGAAAGAATAAGAAAAGAGAAATTTACAGTGAGAACACTAATAGCCAAAATCAAACAAACATTCAAAATTTAAACAAGAATAACAACAGCAATGATAGCAATAATAATTATAGCTAAAACTTACAGAATTCCTAAGCTTGAGCCAGGTACTGTTCCAATTCCTTTACATATATTCACGCATTCAGTCTCCCCAATGTTTAACCTATGAGAGAGGAACAATTATTATTACCTTTTTACAGATGAGGAAACTGAGTCACAGGGAAATCACAGGGACTCTTCTAGTAAATAGAAGAGTCAGGATTCAAACCTAGGCAGTCTGCATCCTGTACGTCACATGGCCTTTCAGACACACGAGGTTCAAGACTTTGGATAGGATTAGATAGTTCCTAAGACCCCTTTCCCTGCCGACACTATTCATGAGGAGGCAGCATCCTGTTTCAGGTGAGCACAGGCGTCTACTCCAGGAGCCCATGTTGGAGACCAGCATAGCAACCCCCTGAAAGTGGCCTGAAAGTGGACTTGGGTGCAGATAGCTTTGGGGGAGGCGATCCCAGGAAGCAGGAGTGAAGGAGTGGGAGAGTGATACAGGGAAGGAGGGAAAGAAGGAAAGCTGTGTTCGTGAGCTGGTTACTCCACGGGCAAATGAGGTGCAGCTTGCTGGGGAGCCTCCAAAGAGCCACGGAGAATGTGCTTCAGAATGTACCTGTGAACATTCGGGGTATTCATCCACCCACTCTCGCCCCCCACTGAGTGAGGGTACTCCTGGGGCTGTGAACTACCCATCCCTTCCAGCCTGTGCAAGGGTTGACCTTTTTGAGGCAGAAAAGCATCCAGATGATACAATGGGTAGAGACAGGATGCAAGGAACCGTGGAGCTGTCCATCACAGCGGTGCTGAAATCAGGTATGCAGCCATGTAGTGCAGAGCACAAAAAAACATCTTCTACAGAGACCAACGGGCAATCTATCTTGCTACCATCAATCCAAAACTGAAATTTGCCCTCCCCTGCCATCAACTGTGGCTCGTACATATCTCTTCCTTATGATTAAGATGAGAACAATGCACTTAAACCCAAATCCCCAGTGGGCCAATTCAACAGCACTAGATAGCCGGTTAACTCCTCCAGGCTTCCAGCAAATTATATAAAGGAGTTTGTGGGTTTTTTCCAGCTGTCATATCCAATAGACATGTTTCCACATCCTACACCCACTTTCACCTGCTTGGGTAACTACAAAGATTCCT
>PVKH010030011.1:0-12561 GCA_004027955.1 Chaetophractus vellerosus | reverse complement strand
GTTTGGTAGTTCCCAAGGAAGTTAGATATAGATCTGTCATGTGACCTGGCAATACCACTACTAGATATATACCCTGAAGAACTGAGAACAGGTACAGCAACAGACATCTGCACACCAATGTTCATAGCAGCATTATTCACAATTGCTAAAAGATGGAAACAATCCATGTGTCCATCAACTGACAAATATAAACAACTGTGGTTTATGCATACACGATGGAATATTATTCAACTCTAAGAAGTGAAGTTGTGAAGCATATCACAACATGGATGAACTTGGAGGACATTATGTTGAGTGCAGCAAGCCAGACACAAAAGGACAAATATTGTATGATCTTTGCTATTATGAACTAAATACAGTGAGCAAACTCATGGAGTTAATAGCTAGAATATAAGCTACCAGAACATAGAATGAGGTTAGAGAATGGAAAGCTAAGGTTTTATCTGTCCGAAATTGGTTAAAAGGTTGTTTGGAAATGAATGGAAATGGTGAAAGCGAGGAAGGTTAGTATAGTGAAAGGGGAAGGCAGCTGAGGCAGGACAGACCACATGGCCATGAAACCCCACCCGGAAACCTCCTGAGGGGAAGACAGCTAGAAAGACCCCGTAAGACCCACAAGAATCCCATTTGGAATGAGAATCCTGTTCCAGGTCAAGGGGAAGCCCTGGATACCTTCAGGCAAAAGGCTTCAGCATTGGTCCCCTGAGAGCTAACAGGTGGGGCAACCAATCAGAACAACAAACAGCTGGGGTCCTACCTCAACATTATGAAGGGGGAGGAGGAAAGACTTTTAAAAGGCCTGACCTGGGACCCATGCACGTGTCTCACTCTGTAGCAAGCCCACAGTCCATGCCTCGGACCATGTACTTTTCTTGTTCTTGTGATTGCTAATTCATTATATAGATGCCTTTATATTATATTATAGCAAAAAGTTAATACCTGAAATTACTGAAGCTAGCTAGAGTGGTCCCACGCATCTAGCCAGCTTACTCTAGACTTAACTTCACCCTTGTGTATGCTTACTATTGTGATGGTAACCACTCCACGCTCCTGTTTAATATCCACATGGAAAACCTTGTGACTGACCTCTCCTCTATACGTTCCTATCTCAGAACCTTGATCTCCGGAAATATTTGTAACTTTGTAACTCCCCCTGTTTTGGGGCCTCGCTCAGCTTGTTCAACCCTTTAATAATTATTAATGAAGGAATCTGTGTCCAGCTATACCCCAGTTATTCATTAGCACCCTGATGTTATAAAATATTAGAATTTCTGCAGGTCAGGGAGGCAGTTTGGGGCCAGAAGACCGCTGAGCTCCAATGCTTGTGCAACCAATAAAACTCTCTCTTTTTGAAACCCCACTGTCTCAGGAATTGCTTCTAAAGATGCATGGAGAAAAAAGAACCCATTTTGCTAAATAATATTCTTACCTAAACTGTGTTTCTGGACAGTATATCTTTAAAACAACAGTCTGTTTGAAATTTCTATATGCTGTCAATTTAGATGCTAGTTCTTTCATAAACCCTTTCCTGATTGTCATCAAACAGAAGCTTTTGTTCTCTTCTCTAGTCCCTCATTTCCTTGACTAAATTACCTAATCAACTGTTAGATGGATCCTTATCATATGTACAAAGAGAGAAACAACACTGCCAATTAAATTATGACAAGTCAGTTGTAAGGTGCATACCACTTCAAACATGTAAAAGTGTGAAACATGTACATCTTAGAAACAGTTAAATATGGTATTTATAGTATTAATCTGTAGAGTTTGTCCCACCGTGGAACTGGGCTTTCGTGCTCATGCACCAGTCAATCACTGGCCTGGTTCACCAGGGGGAGTGTAGGCTCCCAGCACTTCCAGCTTTCCTCCCTCCCAAGGATGGTCCTTGAGAGAAGGCTGCAGGTGAAAGCTGTTAAAGGCAAAACTGTTAGCAAAGAAGCTGAGTTCAGATGCAGGAAAGGGGATTCAGGACAATGTGAGAGGAGCACCAATAACATCTGCTATGGTATAGATTTGCTATTTGACTAAACCAGGAAGGCTAATTTAAATGTGTGTGCTGTGGAATTGGACTTCTTATGTCAGAGCCACATTTCCTATATTAAGATAACCTCAAGTAAACAGCAATATTTTTAAAATAACTTATGTTCTAGTGGTTTCTATTAACACAAACTTTATATAATTTATTATGTTTACAAATTAATTTTACTTTTTCTGGTTCTGAATTGATATCTTTAGTGAACATTACACCAGTATTCAGATTATGTGTAGGACAACCTTTTTAGTTACCCTGCTATAGTTCTAAAATTAAGAAGATACTCTTGCTTCCTACAGATAGCCAGATAGTCATTGTCATTAAGCTCAATTCTGAATAGCCTGTAAGATTCTGAGAATCTGCTATGAACAGTTTTCAAGTTGAAGTTTGGCATTAAACCTCATTGTTTCTCTTTCCTAGAATGGTATTGCTGGCTCTAGTCCTCTAGCCTCAGGATAGGATGCAACAAGACTAAAACTAAGAGAATATGTGATGTCAGTTTCAGAGAAAAAGTTAAATTAGAGGCAAAGCCAGAATCAAGGGGCAAAGCCAAAGTCAATTACAGCGTCAGGCTAGAAGACGCCAACTAATAAATGAATAGTACCTGAGTTAATAATCATGGATGAAAGCCAGAGGTAAATGAGGAAGCAGGAAATGGATATTCAAGGAAGATATCCACCTTAATTCTAGCAAAGAACACCTTGATGGCCTAGAGTTCCTCCAAAAAAAATGTGAAGAAACACTTCCCCCATTAAACAGAAGTGGGAAGGGCATTTAGTAGGCACTGGGTATGCTAGGATATGGCAAACTTTGTATTTTATTGGAGCACCACATCGTCTCACATGAAGTATATATTTATCTTTAAAAGATGGTGATTCAAAATCTTATAGATGCCATTTCATAGAATGGCATCCTGTTGTTTTGTAACAGACACAATTTCCCTGAGGAATCTCCAATTTAAGGGTTGAGATCTATTTCAATTTTACTTATCTTCTTGGCTTTTCTTTAGCTTAATACTACTCTTAAACTATTAAACATCATCTATTTCGTAGCCCAGGGAAGAAGTTTTAAGAAGTGTTAATGAGAACAGAGTTCATTGTCATTTCAGTTTCTCAATGAGTCAACTGTTTACTTATGACCTTTGAATGACAATAGTCATGCCAGCTGCTGGCTGAAGGGGAATTTTCCAGCAACATTTAAATAGACTGTTTATCTTCATTAGCTCTTTATTAGAATTCACTCTGAAAAGACATGGAGGCTGTCATTCATCTAATTCTAGAGTAGTTCTATTGCATGGTTCTCCCGTCTACTTAACTATTTCTTTTTGGGGTTATTTGTTTGATTGTTAAAATTTTAATTTATATTAACATGTTTTAGTATATTCCATGTATAAATCTTTATAAAAATTGAATGTTTCTAAGTTTTTAATCTTAACTTTATAAGTATCATATATTTGCAACTCATTATTACTATATATTTTAAATTTAGGAAGAAAGAATGAATGGTAGAGAACTCACTTAACCAGGAGTCATGAAATTCAGAAGCCTTTGTTGTGTTACAGAAGTTGTTTATAAT
Organism: Chaetophractus vellerosus; assembly: GCA_004027955.1. Lineage (NCBI taxonomy): Eukaryota > Metazoa > Chordata > Mammalia > Cingulata > Chlamyphoridae > Chaetophractus > Chaetophractus vellerosus. Next base: position 8,954 of record PVKH010030011.1, on the reverse strand, counting down.
CTTTTCTTTGCATGTAATACTGTAAACTCTCAGAAATAGTTCTTGAACAATATGATGGGGTAGTTAAAGGTTTACCCTATGCAACATTCACCATTTGCAATTTTTAGAAAAAGGCCTAACACTAAATTTATATTGTTATACTTTGTTGACCATTTAAATGACATATCTTCTATCACGGCACAGAAAGAATGCAGAAGTGACTGATAATAGAGAGTCCTAATAAAAGTATGAAGGTTAACATAGCTTTCTAAATATGGTTGCATGAGATTTCAGACTTCTAAAGGATACTTAACAGTTTCCCATCTTTGAGGGATCAATTGGTGTTAAGATTGAGCCAAGTTCAAATAAATGAAAACAAACAAACAAACAAACAAAACCAAAAAGGAAAGAAATTTATTTCCAGAACCATGGAAAAGAGCATTAGTCACAAAGTTCTCTATGGGAACTCCTGACCCATAAACCTCAACACTGTTTTAGAGAACCCCCCCTTCTACTTTATTTACAATTTTATTTACATTTTTAAATACGAAAATACATTTGGAAAAGTGGCAATTTTAAATACTGTTCTGACTACTATATGTAATAAATAACAGAGGTATTTTGTTTAGCTAGATTTCCATGGCTGATGCATAATCAAGTAATTATCTTCTTGTTTCTAAACATACCTATTATTTAATGTATGCTTGCTATATTTAAAGAACTTCTAAGTGTGTATTGTCCTTCAAAATTCTTTCCACTTCAAAGTCTTTGTATTGCTGTTCTCTCTGCCTGGAATGCCTTCCCCAACTCTGAATAGCTGCTCTGGCTCCCTCTTACAAGCCTTATTTAGCCTTTCTTCACAGTCTTGTCTCTATCTTGTTGTTTCTTTCATGACACTCTCCCAAATCTGTAATTGATTTACTCATTTCTTATGTTTATGTCTGCCTTCCCCCTCATCCAGTAGAAATCCACAGGGGCAGAAACCTTGGCAGTACAAATGTAACACTTCCTGCTCCTGCTTAAATCGCTCAGTGGCTGCCCCACCTTTAGGACGAAGTTGGCACTCCTTGGCTTTGCTTCTGCCTTCTCCACGCTCACTTCCCCTCCTCCTTACATCAGGACCCAGGCTCAGGGCCTGAAACATTGGCATTCTCCCATATTCCTGTTTTTTCATATGTTTCCTCTCTCTATGTGTGTTTCCCCCAATTATCTGCCTGGTTCATATCCAGTAGTTGCTGAGGACTCAAAACAAATGTCACCTCTTTCTGAAGGCCTCACCTGATCTAACCTCCACGCTACAACCTGAGTCAGTAACCTGAGTCAGATACTCCAACTGGGAACTCCCATAAAACCCAGAATAAGCCTCAATACTACAGCATGTCACAATGTGTAGTAACTGTCACTTTTTGTTGTTTGTGATTTTCTTTTATTTGGCAGTTCCTTATTTTTTAATTTGACCAGGCATGTGCCTAGCATAGTACCTGGTATGCAATAATTGAGATTTATTGAAAGAAAGACTAGAAGAATGAATATATATTAATGCATGATGGCAATTAAACTCAGTAATGAAAATAAAGTGAAATGTGAATTGTACCAAGAATGTATTATATAGTGTCAATAATTGTGCCTAGAGAAGAATGGAGTGTTGTGTCTCTGACTGTGACCTGAGGGACTCTGTGGGAGAATATGGTGGGAGCTCTTCACTGCACCAATCCAGCCCCCACCCCCACCCCCAAAATAGCTGCAATACAGTGCACAGTGCCACGGAAAACACGTGGCCAAATAAGACATACAGCCTGATTTGTGGGACCATTCAAACCAATGGGTAAGACATCTTTATCCAAAGGAATTCATACGAACACCCATGACCTTTTTCACTCAAAATATATGACCCATACATTTTCAGGAATCATTTGAGCTGGTCTTTATTTTCAGCTAACAAATTGTTTTTTTTTTTTTTGGTCATCTTATTTTATTTTTTTTTATATATATCTCTATATGTTTAGGATACATTGATTACATAAATGTTACACAGAAATTCCAGGAGTACCCATATGCCACCCCCCACAAATTGTTTTGAAATACTAAATTGCTTCTCATCATAGATTCCATTATTCTACCCTAAAACTCTCTTCTTTGAGGCCCATTTTAAGGATTTCATAATTTGTAGAACATCTCTAGGTTCATAAATTCAGTAGCTGCTAAATATATGCTTTTATTTATTTTTTAAATCTTATTGTTAAAAACCTCTGGGTTTGAGCCCTCCTGAGAAGTGACTTTTTAGTCATGCTTACCAAATCTTATTTTGAAGATTTCAGAGATGCATGATGCTATATATAAATTTCAAACAGGGATTCCTAGAGAGCAAGGACAGTGCCAATTGGCTGAACTGCTCAGGGGACAGAAACCTGCAAATAAAAAGCAGTGTGCACCCCTTCCTCTGAGCCTTGAAGAATTATTTTGCTTTGCCTTTGTCCGAGTTTCCATGGAAACTACTCTTCTGGAAATGTGCAGTTCTTCAGAGGCCTCATTGTGAATATAAGCAGAAGACAAACCTAAAGCTGTAATCTATTTTAGTGTGGCCATGGGTTGAAGAAATCGAGAACAATTGTTATTTTCACAAAGAAGTCAGTCAAACATGAAAATGAGTATAATGAGAAAACAATGGATCAGATCATGCCTTTAATTTTCTTTCTGCCTTTGGGGAAATATAATGTAGGGATATGTAGGGTTTAGATATCTGAAATAATGAACAGTACAATTAGCTGTGAGATCCAAAGGCAGCCATAATCAGTCTAAATCTTTATTCCATCCTATCAACTTCAAATAAAATTAAATCAAAATAAAATGTAAGTACACTCAGAAATTACTGCTTTTCATTTGTAAGAAACTACTCTTGAAAAATCTCATTTTAAAGAAAGATAAAAGTAATAAGCATCATACTTTTAGTTCAGAAAGAGTTTGATGTTGATTTAAGTTCATGCTACAAATGATGAGCACCTGGGGAATGTTATAAGCGAGCACTTTATCAATAATGTCATGTGTTGTAAAAGAAGCACGGAAATTCCCAAAACTCACCGAGTTGCAGAGCAAGGGAAAAAAAATGCTCTGGTGTTTGGGTGGGGGAAGGATAGGAAGCAAAGTTTATTAATAGCATAGTCTATGCCATGTATTGTTCTGGTTTCTGCTACGGCCTAGGCACTGGGGTCCCATGGTTAATAGCAGAGATGTGGTTCCTTCCCTGGGGAAGCCTATTTTCTGAGAGAAGGTATAGGAGACAAAAAGCTAATTTTGCAATTATTTAATTACAAACTGCAAAAAAATCCTGCAAAAGAGAAGTACAGGGTTCCATGAGAGGATGTAAGGAAGTAACTTCACTTTTACGCCTCACAATAATCTCTTGAGTTAAATGCTGCTATCCTGTTTAATAGGAAATAACAGAGACATAGAGAAAGAAAGAAGTTTCCCCGAGGTCAATTAGGAACTAAACATTGGAGCCAGGATTTAAGCCAGTATTGGTCTGTCAAGGCTCCCGATTTTTTCCCATATTATACAGTTTTGTGAAATGGCTCTCTCAGTTTTATTCTAAATCCTGAATTTAACAGTTAGAGAAAGATGAAAATACATTTGTCTGGAGATGCTAGAATTTGAGATGTCTAGTTCTCTTACAATTGTTTTTCTTTATAAGCACTGAGATTGTCTTTTGAAGGAATCCTCTGGAATGGGCCATTGTATCATAATCACTCTCATTTAATATTCAGGAATTAATCTATGTAATACACAAACACATCCCTGGTAAGGATTCTCAAAGCCACTCAAATGGCTGGGCTGGGACATCAGCGTGTTTACATCACTACACTAAGATGTAAGTTTGGAATCTAAACGACACACTACACTCAGCCCTCATTCAGATTTTCCCCCTGACCTGCCACTGCTTTAGCTCAGTTTATTATATGGGTACATGACTGACCTTCAATTCAACTACAAACAACTCTGAAGATTCAAGACACATCTTATTGAACTTTGTACCACAGTAACAAGTGTGATATTTTGTCGTTGTAGTTGTTCAATTGCATGTTTAGTAAAATAAAATTAAAATGCTCTCTTCCTATTGCCTTAATTAAATTTTACTTTTTCAACCAGATTCAAAGTCCACATAAGAAATTCATATTATCAATTAATTTAGAATTTTTTCCCCAGGAGTCTTATTTCTGTAAGAAGCTTGCTAAATACTATTGTGAAGACATAATTCTTTGGTCTTATTTGGGATGAGTCAAACTTCCTTCTACCTGAAAAGCTGGAAGAAGGGATGGAATATCAGTCCCTCTGATATCCTTAAATCTCCTAATTGCCTGGAAATAAAAGCTTCCATAATTTCTAGTTTAGTTCTACCAATTTTCTTGTTTTCCAGAAATAAGGTGGCCTCCCCTTATGTCTCACTGTAAAAGCCTTATGAATTTTTATCTTTGATATGCTTCATTATCCACTCTGGTGAAACACGGTATAAAATGCCTTGAAAACATTGTCTTGAAAAGTCAACATAACATCACCCTCAAGAAAGGAGTACCCCCATTACCCCAGATTATTCACACAACAAGGGGTGCCATGATGCCTGCCAAATTAAACCAGTCCAACATCTAACTGTAGATAAGAGGTTAATGAGGATTTTTAGCTCTTGGTATCATATCTGGAGGTGGTTGGGGTTTTTTGTTGATGTTTTTTTGTTTGTTTGTTTTTAGTTAGGCCAGTAAAAAGAATTTATTTGGGAAATGGGGGAAAAACAGAGCTTGCTGAGAAATGGGAGAGAAAGATGGAAATAAACATCAAGATTTGGTGCGGGCCCCTCTGGGCGAGTGGTTGTTAAGGAAAGTGTTGTGATCAAATAAGTTTGAAAGATTCATAACCCACATTTAGATATTAAAGTCTCTGAGAAGTCTTGCAATATAGAAATTTTATTTAACTTGGCAGTTCCATAATTTACTTGACCACAAAAGTCTTTGGTGTTTAGCATCCTGAAAAGTTAAGTTTTCATGAAACACCTTTAGAAAACACTGTTGTAATTTGACACCTTTGGAATTACTTATTTGACTAAGAATGGAAACCTTCCATTCTTCAGAGCTAAAACCACATCATGCATTCATTCAGCAAATACCTATTGGGCAACTACTACAGGCCTCCCCTTTGCTAGTTTAAGTCCCGTCCATATCTCAGGGATCAAACTGATGCTTAAACATGTGAAATATAAAATCTTCCATGAGGGCTTTATAGGCAAACATCAAATCCATTTTGTTGTTGGTCCTGTTATGATGATGTTCCCTCTTTCTAGTAACAGATCAGCCATGTTTCTTTCACTGAGCCCCAACCTCATCCTCTGCATCCTGTCATTGGATTTTCCTTTTGCAGTAAACATACCCGAGTCTGTCCTGTGGCTTCCTGTCCATTTCCTCCTGCACTGAGTCCTGCTTATCCCCACCAAGACCTCCAGGGAACTGGATCCAGGTTTCTGCCACACCGCTCCTGCTGGGCTTCCATGCTTTACTATATTCACTTTTCAGACCCTTCATGATTCATCCTGTGACTTTACATCTGGTCCCTGGATCCTAGCCATTTCTAATTTCCTCTATTCGACGTCAACTAAGCCCTAATTGTGGAAATTCTCTCTCCCTTATTTTCTAGAACTGTGCAGTCCTGTTTTGTTTTTCTTCCTTCTTCTCTGCATACTTCTGTTCAACTTCCTTCATGGGTTTTATCTTTTTCTCCAGTTTCTTAATCTGTGCTCAGGCACTGACCCATTCCTTATGCCCTTTTTCTTTGTACTCTCTCACTGGCAACTCATTCATCCTCAACACTTAAACTACAGTAGAAATTATGATGCAATGTTAATTTGACTCATCTTTTCTGAAACTTACAAATTCTGTAAAGAGCAAATGTTCCTATACTGAGTGAGTTGTTCATAAAAAGACACCTTAGACACTTCAACTTCTGTCATCAATATGTATCCAGAGAATAGCGGACAATCAAATACCATTTTTAAGTTGGTATCAAAATTTAAATCAGACTTTATATTTCATAATTATTTTGGAATACACACATTCCAATATATCAAATATATTTCTTCCAGGAGATATAAACAATTTTGGTTTATATTCTGCCCAGTATCATTAAAATTTATCTCAAGAGGCATTAAAACAAATGCTTCCAAGTAACCTAAATGAGTGTATTAGGTAAATCAGGACTTAAAATTGCATTCTTATGAGTGATGATTCATTGACACTATTAGAAAGATTGAGTCTCTTTTAGTAGTAGTGATATATTGTTACAATATTACATTTGTGGTGTGTTATACCCCTCAGAGTACTCCCAGATGCTCTATCCTCATTAGAACCCAGAAAAAAAGTACAAATATGAATCTCCATCTTATTAGGTGGATATTGGGTCACAGAGAATGTAAGTGACTTACTCAAGATCACATAGAAAAACCCCACCAGAATCCAAACTAGAAAACTACTGCCCTGTTCTTAAGTACAAGACTTTAAGAAACTTTATATAGTGTCTTATAATCATTTCCGTGATGAATAATCCACAGACCTGAAACACTAGTGTACCACAGAATATAATTTGGAAAATGCTGTCCTATTTTATAGGTAAGGAAAAGTGATGCCCAGAAATGATATGACTTCGTTAAGATCGAAAAGCTATAAAAATCATTACATAACAAGGTACTAGATATAAAAACATTGCACAAATTTAAACTTAAATTTCATTTGTATGAATAATATAAAGATAAAGAATGTGATTATATATTTCCCTTTCTAGGGTCTTCAGCTTCTGAACACATTTCTGGTTCATTTTTCAACTCTAATGTTCAAGTTGTATTTGTTCCCTCATACTTCTCAGTGCTAATTTCTAGGGAATAAGATAAGAGAAGGGCTATTTAGGAGATGGGCTATTTAATGAGGTCAATCAATTTCTTGCACCATTTTGATGTAACTAGGCTAATAATGTCTTTTTAAAGTCTGTCCTTTTATACTTCTTTCCCCCATTTGTAGAAGTTTTCTTGATAAGATAACAGTGACATATGAAATTTACATTAACTCATGTGTAGATAGGATAAATCCTGCCAAATCAAAAATAGTCTGATATTCCCTTTACAAAGCAACACTACACTTTTTAAAGGTGACAAGGCTTGAAAATAGTCATGTGTATATACACATATATATTTCATATATTCATATATAATTAATATGAAATATATCTATAAAACATTTCTACCAGTTTCCAGATCTTTAATTTCAACTCTCCAATGTACATCATATTTAATTTGAATTAATCCTAGCTTTGATTTATTAACATTTGACACAACCATGGGAGAAGAAATTTTCAGAGACCCCTAAATAGTAATAAATAAGAATATATTTCACAAACATAGCCATACATACAAAATATGGAAATGTGGTAGTGAATTGATTAAGCATCTTTCAAATTATATTTGACATGAGTAAATACATACCTGATTTTAATATATATTTATTCTGTAGATCTCTAAAAGCTTGAAATTTAAACTATATGACTTTGCTGTAATAAAAAGGATATAGTCAGAGATCTGAGTTCCCATCCTGACTTTTCCAACCTAGGTTACTACATCTTTGGCCTAAATTCTTTTCACTATTAAAAATGGTAGCCATCAGGTCCACCTGAAAGATTGCTGCCAGGATTTAGCATAAGTTGTCAATTTGCTGGCATAGAAAATGGAAAATAGATATTCAGATGTTATTTTTTCCTTCTTTCATTTCCTTCCTTACCATAATTTGTATATTTCTGTAATCGAACATACTATTCTACTTATATATCTTAAATGTTAAAAACATGTAACTAAATTTCTATTTTGTTTGAGTGTGAATCTTATATGTAAGGACCTTGAATATATTGCTCCAGTTTCAAGCCTAATACATTTAATTTTTATTTTTGTTTTTTTTTGTTGCATACTACATTTCAGCAAAGTGGCAAAAACATTTATGCCAACTTCCTGAATTCTACCTCATTATGCTTGTGACCTTTTTCATATCTTGGGCTATAAATGGAGTCTTTTTCCTTAATTTATAGCCATACTATCCCATTCAGGCATTCACCCCATGTATTTTTTAAATATTCTGAAGCATGACACAAATGTTTCTCCTAGTAACTCTTCATGTGAAAGTTACAATACAAAATAGATCACAGGTATCTGCTGTCTGGAAAAATTAAGTTGTCTATGTCTGAGCTCACCCTAAAACTCTACAAGTAAATGGAAATCCTGGCTCTCCTGGTAATTAACAACCTTCTTTGAAAATCTTTCCTGGAACTCATGCTGTCAGAACAAGTAATCACAAATGACACTTCACCTAAAACAAAGCATTCAAGGATTGAGAGATTTGTGATGAACCACAACTTCTTTGTGGCCTGGAGATCTGCAAAACTCCACTATGACGTTTCTGGTTTCCTGGAAATGAAAGTAGTCTAGCCACATTGTGGAACACTAGTCCATTCTCCTTACTCAGGAGCTCTTGCTCAACATTAGATTCATTTATTTCCATCAAATTCTCTTTTTTTAATTATATTTTTTAATTCTTAAACAATTTATTGAAGTATATCATTCATACATGAACATACATAAACTATAAGTGTTCAGTAAACATTGTGATCTTACAAAACAAACACACATAACATCACACAAGGCTTCCACACATCACCCCCACACACAAACACCCTGCATTGTTGTGAAACATTTGTCAACAACTCATGAAAGAGCATCGTCAAAGTATTACTACTAATTATAGTCTGAATCTTCCTCCCCTATACATTTTTCCAAGGATTTATTTATTTACTTTTATCCATTTTTACCTCCCCCACCCCATTTTTGCTGTTTCTGTGTCTAGTCGTTGGGCAACTCTGTGTCCATTTCCTGCCGTCTCTTCTCATCCCTCTCCTGCTGTCTT
>PVKH010030010.1:0-12561 GCA_004027955.1 Chaetophractus vellerosus | reverse complement strand
GGAGTAGCAGGACTTCATGGCCCCCCAGGGAAGCCTGGTGCCCTTGGTCCTCAAGGCCAGCCTGGCCTTCCAGGGCCCCCAGGCCCTCCAGGGCCCCCAGGGCCCCCAGCGGTGATGCCCCCTACACCACCTCCCCATGGAGAGTATCTGCCAGATATGGGGCTAGGAATTGATGGAGTAAAACCTCCCTATGCCTATGGAGCTAAGAAAGGCAAGAACGGAGGGCCAGCCTACGAGATGCCTGCATTTACCGCGGAGCTGACAGCGCCTTTCCCACCAGTGGGGGCCCCAGTGAAGTTTGACAAACTGCTCTATAATGGCAGACAGAACTACAACCCGCAGACGGGCATCTTCACCTGCGAGGTCCCTGGTGTCTACTACTTCGCATACCACGTACACTGCAAGGGGGGCAACGTGTGGGTTGCTCTGTTTAAGAACAACGAGCCCATGATGTATACATATGATGAGTACAAAAAGGGCTTCCTGGACCAGGCGTCCGGGAGTGCGGTGCTGCTGCTGAGGCCCGGAGACAGGGTGTTCCTCCAGTTGCCCTCGGAACAGGCTGCGGGGCTGTATGCCGGGCAGTATGTCCATTCCTCCTTTTCAGGATATTTATTGTATCCCATGTAACAAAATAAAATAAAAAGAAGAAGAGAAAAGAATATTAAAAGAGGGATTCAATAGAAGGAAATGACGCACCAAAAAAAAAAAAAATCCAAATGAAAACCACATTATTGCTTAAAAAAGCATTTATGTAGTTGGAAAGTTACATCTAAGTGAAAATTTGGACCATCGCTTACAAATAAAACTAAAATGTATATTTAATGCTCTGCACAGCTGCTCGTAATTGAAAATGATGGGATAGATTTATGTATCAAGTACTGACACTCATGTTGTACCCACTGGAATCATATTAGCTGATGTATGTTATATGCTTCCACGATAACCTGCTTATTCAGATCAGTCAAAATATTTCAGTATGAACAATCATAGCTACTTAAAGTCACTCATTGTTTACTTTAAAATATTTATAAATATGGCTTAAAGAAACGTCAGTGATACACGATATTTGCTTGCATAATTTCCTCTGTATTTGTGCAGATACTTTGCCATGGAAGGTGGGGGAGAAGTTCAGCCCTAGTGGAAGTGGGGCAGGGAATTGTAGCAGTGCTCGAGTCCGAGGATGTTGCTCTCCTGTCAGACTGTGGCTTTAGAAACAGCAGTCCTATTCAGAGTTATGACTCTGGGTCTAAAAAATCAGGTGAACTAATCAGTCATTGTGTATTTACTCAGTGCCTTCCTTGTGCCTGGCACTGGGCAAGACACTTTTGTGGGACATAAGACACTGCCCCACAAGGCACTAACAAAGCACAGGGAGACATGAGCAATGATTAACTCATTTACTCCTCAAGGTTTTCTTTTTAATTTCTGAAATTTCTTCTTCTTTTTTCTTTATTCCATGTAATTTCCACTATGACCCAACTAATCTAAACACTGGGAGGTTATAAAAAAATAATAATAATCCTTCCCCCATCCATTGGAACATCCATTGGAATGTTCATTATGAATAGTAGTTATCAATTGTGTTTTCATGCATATAAAAATTCCCCACCTTGTCTATACACAAAAAATGACCACAATGAAGTTTCAACCCTGCAGGAGATTGTATTTTTCAGTTGCTTTTGAATTTTGAAGAAATTTCTCTTTGTAGTATATATGTATAATTGACATGTCACGTGAGGTTCCAAGTAAATTTCCAAAAACCAAGCCTTTCCTTTTTTGGGAGAAAAAAATTCAGAATTACATGGGAAGTTAAATTTTTATTTGAAATAATAATTTCTGAAGTTTGAAATCTAAAAATGGATGTGCTGCTCCCTGGTATAGGTACTAAAATTGTAGAAAAGGAAGTGTTTCTTTAGAAACAACCTGTGGGAGAATTCTCAGAATGTAAAGGGTATGCTTTATATGTAACCCAATACTTAACACAAGTCAAGATCCAGGGTTAACACAAGTTTGAAAAGGAGAAATAAATATTTTTCCAGGTTTTCACATAGGCATAGACTAATCTGACCTCAAAACAGAGAGAAACCATTTCAAGTCTGCTATTAGCCTGCTGTAGACACTATTAGTCACTGGAGGAAATTATGTGGCACTATGTTGGTGGAATCATATATCTTTTCCTCAAAATTGAAAGTGCGCAGTTGAGACAGGTACAATTGGGGGAGGGGGAAACCCACAAATAAACATGGTAGAAACACACATGGAAATGTGTCTGTGTCAAATCCAAATCATTTTACCATCAAGAAATTCTCTCCTTGGCCAAATATTCGTCTCTTCCCTAAATGGTATACAGGCATCATTTCTTCTCAATTTTCTGTAAAAGAGAATGAATTCATTAACACAGGATTTTTTTATTCACTGCTAATTATATGACAAACTTTCCTCATCAAAAGGATATCCCAATCTGCATTTTCCAAGCAGACAACATTTATGTGGCAGAATAACCTTTGGGTTGGTCTTGAAATGGTTAGCGAGGATGCTGGTTGGGTGTTGACTGTGAACAGGCAACATGGATCCATTGGGCTCCTTCTGCTGAATCGCTGCATGGAAATGGCTTGGAAGCAAGTCAGATCAGCTCGTTTGTGGAAAATGCATTTATCTGTACATGTATGGGCTTTTAATTTCCACCAAGCAAGAGAGAAATTTGTCTCTTTAGTTAAAACCAAATTTCACCTTTCAAAATATCTTCCAAGGTATTTATTGGTTTTTACTCAATTGCCTATATATATATACGTATATGTATATTATCAGGCATATGCTTCTAACTTGTAGATGGGGGAGGAGCAAAATCTATGCCAGATACTGTGTATTCTACAATGGTGCTAATCTCAGAGCTAAAGGAATTACTCCATTTAATTTAAAAAAAGAGTTTTAAATAATTATCTATGTGTCTGTTTCCTTTTTGAGTGTTGTACATCATGTTGTCACATTAGCATAAAAGCAGATGAAACAACCATATGTTCTAAAGTCTAGGGATAGTGCTGTGATCCCTATTTGATTCCAAATGAACTAGAACTTTTCCATGTGAAATGGACTAAACTGGCATTATTGTTATTTAAATACAGAGTTTTAATGCAGTGTGACATCCCATAGGGGAGAAGAATGTCTGTAGTAGGTGACTGTTCTCAAATATTTTACAGAATACTATGAACGGTGAACAGACTGGTAACTTTTTTTGAGTTTCCATGATAGATCTGAGACTTGTCAATAGCAAATCATTTTTGTATTTAAATTTTTGTACTGATTTGAAAGAAAAAAGTCTTATTAAATATCTTTAAAAAGAATGTTTCTCATCGTGTTTCTATTACTCCGCTGACACCGTTTGAACCTCATAACTTGTCTACCTTCCATTGTATTAATTAGCTGCTCAAATAGAGACCGAAAATAACAATAGCTTAAATAGGACAGTTATTTCTCTTTGGAAAACGTTCGGAGCATTAGCAGTGGAGGGCTCATAGGGTGGCTCCAGCCAGAACCTCAGATTCCTTTCTATTTTATTGCTGTCTGTACCCTAGAATGTTGCCCTCATCTCAACGGTCCAGTATGATTCACCACCAGAGCCACCTTCCAGCCAGCAGGAAGATGAAAAAGGCAGGAAGGGGAAGGCCTGGTCTTTGGCTTTAAGGACTTAACCCAGACGTTGCTTAGATCATTTCCTCCCATATCCTATTGCTCTAAATTTAGCCACATTGCCACAGTGAGTTTCAAGGGAGTGTGAAAAATAGAATATTTACTCTGGGTAACCACCTGCCCACCTAAAAATCAAGAGTTCTGTTGATGTGGAAGAAGGGGAAAACATATTAGTGGACAGTTAGCTGCCTCTGTCATATCTATCATAAAAGAAAAAAAACTGCCACAGACCTCTCTTTTCCCACAAGAAACCAATCTCCAAATACTTCATTCTATTTCACTTTGCCACACTAAAGCCAAATGATTTGAGGGCAGGCAGTGGTGAGCAGAGCTAGAGAGCAGAAACAGACCTATTTCAAGAAACTAAGGGGCTTCATAAACATTGCTAATAAGGAAAGAATTCCTTTGTGATGAATAATCAAGCCCAGAATTATCACAACTTATCACATCTAGAATAGTATAAATAGGATTGTTCAAATCACTCCAGAAGCAAGTATGTAGCACCCCTCTGTGGCTGGTTAGCTTACTTGTTTAGAGCATCAGGCTGGAAGTTCAAGACCACAGCTTCCATTCCAATTGGTTCTATTTTACTCCATGTCCAAAGACTCTACCATAACATGGACCAGTCATCTGGTTGGCATAAATTGTTGGTCACAAAAGTGACAGGGAGGAATAAATAGCTGGCTTTCAGAATGCTGGACAAGCAAGGCAAATCCATCATAATGACAACTGAAACTAAATATTTCACTATATAGGGAAACTATAATATCATTATCACTCAAACTATATATTTTAATTAAAATAGGTCCATAATATCCCTTTATACGGAAACAAAACAAAATCAAAGTAGCACTCTTGGCCCCTACATTATGCTTGACATTACTAAGCAATGTGAAGGATACAAAAGCAGCACCTTGGACTGAATGACAGACAAACTTCCTTCCAAGATAATCTGAGCTTCCAAGATGATATAGAAGCTCATGTGGATAAAACTTAATTTCAGATAGGTTTTTGGAGAGAAAATTATTTTTAAGAAAATGTAGAATTTGGATGGATGGAGCATGAGGAAGCACAAGGGAGAGCATGCCAAGAGAGATATTCTCTCTACCTCTCCTCCTCTAATAGAAAGAAAGGGAGGAAATTGTATGAGTGAGTGTGTCTGTGTATGTATACTGGGTGGGGATGGAGAGAGGGAAGGAGGCTGAGGTCAGGGAAATGGCCTAACTAGATCAGAGGATCTATTCAAGTACTACTAAAGGCAATAGATTTCATCACTAAAGGAGGGTCAAGTGATGCAGACCTTTACATATAGGGAAGAAACATTTAATTGTATGTAATATGCAATAAGAATTATAGGTCCTTAAGCAGGGAAGTGGTATAAAAAAGTAATTTAGAAATATTATTTTGATGATTCTATGAAGAAGACACCGGAGAAGGGAAGATGCAAATCGTAAAACCAACAAAGAGCCCAGAACAGCTCTAATCCAGAAATGGGATGATGGGTTAATTATGAAAGGCCTGAATCAGTCACACAAGTGAGAGTCAGATAGGTTCAGGTGTCAGGATTAAAGAACGGCATAAGAATAGAACTATTTCAGAGACTAGGAATTGAAATGAAGAAGAATTGACAATTGAGGAGATAAGTTGAAAGACTGAGATGAACTTGGGGACAATGCCAGAATGGCCTTATGAGAGAAGAAAGCTATGATCCAAAAGTAGCTTCCTCCCGTTGAGGAACCTGGGCAGTCCACTAGCAGGCCCTGTTCCAGGCAGGGAAAGGGGGGATGATAACTAGTTTATGTTATAGACTTGTTGATCTGATGGTGGGAGATGCCTGGGATCCAGGTGTGCATTTGGCAAGAAGAGGAAAAGCGGAGCCATGAAACTGGTGAGAGACCAGGTGGCCTATTATAATATGATGGAGAAAAAATACTGACTTGAAGTGAGAAGTACTATTTCCAGGCAAAAATTATTAAATTGCTTTACAATTTCTTCCTTTATTTACTTATTTAACAAATCCTTTTGCCAAAGACATAGCAAAGGAACTCTTCACCCCAGTTCTTTACAGAGTCAACACAGAGTCCAAGTCAATCATATTTTACTATTTTTATGGAAACGTTTTTCTCCTTAATGGTCCTTGTAACCCTTAAAAATGCAAATGTTAATGCTCATTCTATATCATAAAGAAGAAAAAACTAAGGAATACATAGGGTCATCTTTCTTTTAGCAGAGTTATACAGCATTTCTGATTATTTCTTTCCTTGTCAAAAACTATATTTGTTCCAGGATAAATTTTATTCTCAAAAAAGTTATTCTTTATGGTGTCAAAATAGATGTTGAGTTTTATTACTAGACATTTTTTCTTAGTTCCTGGGGATAAATGTAATGGGCTTTAAATCAGAAGTGGGGCACAACATCCCACTTAACAAATTATCCAGAAGCTTCTTGTTTGTGTTACTGAAACACAGAACCATCTAATCAAATTTTCCTTTGAAGCATCCAGAACCTTTCCAGAGATTTTTCCCTTGCTATCTTACTACAAGTAAAAATAAATTTTATTACAATCAAAGCACTTATAAATTAAAGTTTACGAATCCTGTGGAGACCTACATTTCACATGCCTTGTTAAAACCACCAAGACCTAAAAATTAATTTTGTCATGAGCATTGTCAGATCAGTTCCCATCTGACAAGTGAATGGCTGGCAGCAATTTTCACATCTGCTCTTCATTCATGGGATGAGACACATAATGGAAAAAGCTGATGGAACATTTACAATTTTCCAATTACCTATTATTATTAATAGCTGTCTTTCCTTGCCAAAGATGAGGCTGTCCTTGTCATTTGTTCTGCTAAACCTGAGTAACCAATACAGAAAAGGTTAGGAAAGGGCTCTGGGATTAGACTGCCAGAGAACAAATCTCAGCTCCCCCATTTACCACATATGTAATAGTGTCAGTTACTTAACCTCTCTAAATTCACTTTTCACACATTTTATTAGTAAATGTTAATAGTCACTATGTTCTACAGTTGCCTGGAAAGGTGGTAGAGTAATAATTGACATTTACTGAGTGGAAACATGCACCAGAAACTACTTTAAGTGTTTTCATATTTTAACTTATTTGTTACTTACAACTCTATTATTAGTTCCACTTTACAGATGAAGAAACCGGAGCATAGATATCTGTTCAAGAGCTAATGATTGTCAAAACCAGAGTTTTAACCCAGGTATCTGACTTCACAGTCCATGCTCTTAGCTATTGCACTACACTACTTCAAGGTAAAATAGGAAAAAAAGATCTCAGGTGTCCAAGAAGCAAACAAATGTCAATGAGTGTTCAGGATATTCAGTTGTAGAAAGAGAGCATGAGTTTCCAGGAAGCTATAACTGATCCATGCCATGGTGACATCCCATCCATTAGGAGATAGGAGGACAGCCTGGCTTAAAAACTAAAGGGAAAACAACCTGCAATTGGAATGACCCATAATGATGTAGAAGGTATTTGGAAGTGACCTCCAGCAGCCTCCCTTACTTCCAAGTTGATCTCAGTGTACACCAATGAGTGGGGACTCTAAGCAGCACCCTTATAGCAAACCAGAAACCACGACTCCCAGCCTCTGCCAAAAAAGTCCCTGCAGACCACTGTGTGAGCTGTCACTTACTGCACTTCCTCACTCCTCTACTTCAGTGGATGTTACTTCTAGGGATCTTAAGATCTGGCTACTGGTCCTTTCTAAGCTCATTCAGACTTCATACAGGAACCACAAAGTGCAAAAGTGGAGTGTTTGGGTTTCCTTTCTTCTTCAAGCCCAAACATTCAATCTCTATGTCAATTTTCTGGTTCCAAAGGTAAAGTTAAAGATTAGGTTTTTCTTCCTCTAAACGGGTAGTTCTTTACAGAAACACATACTCAAGATAAGAGCTAAGCGAAAGTAAGTTTTAATTCATCCTCCTAACCTCACTAGGCCATGTGGGGGAAAAGAGGAAAAATTCATTGCTATTTTAGGCAGGATATCCTGCCTGGGTTCGTAGAGAAAGGAGGTGAGCATGTTTCAGCGACTCATTTCCCAAGGAAAAATGTTTCCCTCTTGTGGTCAAGGTTAAACAGTAATTCCTTCAGCAGGAATTGGGTCAAGATTTGGGTCAAGAATTTGGAGGAGACATGGTGGGGATGGCTTGTCCCTCTGTTTCACAATGTCTGGGACTGGCCTCAGGTGGGTGTGAATTAACAGCTAGGGTGTGGAAGCATCTTATGTACATGGCTGATGATTAATGCTGCCCATCCACTAGGACCTCAGTTGAGCTGGGCCAGAATACCTAAATGTGTTCTGCCCACATGGATTCTCTGTATGGACTAGTTTGGACTTTCTTACAATGATGCCTCCATTCCAAGAGAGCATCCCAAGGGAGCAAGATGGAAATGCATAGAACTTTTAATATCTCAGAATTCATAGAGCATCATTTCTAATATTCTATTGGGTGAGGTAATAATGTTTTGTTCAGGTTCATGGTAGCATAGACCCTACCACCCGGTGGGAGGAAGTGTTAAGGCCACATTGTAAGAAGAGTAGGTGGGATGAGAGATATTGGTGGTCATCTTTGGAAAATACAATCTGCCACATTGTTCACCTGGTTGTTCAGTGCCTCTTCTGTGGTGGATTTTCTCGTATACATAGACATGGGATACAAAAGTACTTTGTGCCCTCATCTTTAGGTCCATCCACATGCTTCTTCCCCAGTTCTCTGTTATTGAACTTCAACTCATATCTTCCAGGCCCCTGACCCAATCAATCATACCATTTACCGTTATTCAGGGCTCTATGTTTATACTTATCTCAGACTATTTTTCTTGCCATTCAAAGATGACTAAATGTATGTTTTGAAGATCCAACCACTTGGATTCTCACCACTGTCTCTTAGGACCCCTACTTGAGTGTGAGCATTTTGAGTTGTAGTCTGTTTTCGGCTCTTACCAACACACCATGCTTGAACCAGCCAAGTATTTTCTTCCAACATCATCACCTGATAGGGAAAACCCCATAAGGCAACAGGTGTGAGCTAAGGGATACATTAGACATGGAGATCTGGTCAACTTGTTCATGTAACTTACATGTGACTTCTGGAATGACCTATTTGAATCTGATACCATATATAAATTACTATTATTTAGTGGGTTGCTGCCGTGTGCATTGGACCTTACAATACCTATGTCCTGAAGGGTAGCTCTAGATATATAGTCATTTGGTGTCTCATAGTCAGGTGCTCAATATTTAGTACAGCTCAGTTTCAAGCTAGTAGCTACTTTTCAAATGATGAAAAACTCTTGGCTGCAGAAGGCATGGCCTTGCTCTAGAAACTTTGGAGTCTGCAAGTTTGTGTGGTGACTCTTTTTAGGACTTGTTTGAGACCCAACACAGCATTGATCACCTAGCACCTTTGGATATGCAGAGTTATTATGGCCTGAGTGGCAGAGCAGCTTGTATCACAGACTGGACCTGCTGCAGAGCCCTCTCTTTTCTTGACCCTACTCAAAGCTGGTAGTCTTCTGTCACCTGATAAATGGGTCAGAGCAGTATTTTCAAGTGTGGCATATGCTATCTACAAAATTTAAAGAGATATACCACACACTGTTTCTCTTTCTTAGTTATAGGTGATGAAAGATGCATAAGGGGATGCCCAGGCATGCCCCAGATCACCAGACCTCTAAAAATGTGATCAATGTTGGAGGCCCCTGAACATTTTTAGATTTTTCTCTCAGCCTGTGGCATACATGTATTTTACTAGGGCATCCAGAATACTTGCCATTTCCTGCTCCCTAGATTCAATTAATGCTGTCATCAATACAATGGATCAAGGTAATCTTTTGGGGAAGAGCCAAAGTCCTTTGGGACTATATTGTGACAAAGGGTAGGAGGGTTAGCCAGCCCTGAGAGTGTTAATAGGAAAGTATTCATAGCCTTGAGTGAATATCAACTCTTTATCTTTCCAAGTGAATACAAATTGCATTTGATCCTCTATCCTAACAGGGATTGAATGGAACTCATTCTCCAGATCAAAATTCACCTATCAAGTGCTAGAGGTTGTGTTGATTGATTCCACCAAAGATATAATACCTGCTACAGCATCTGTGATTGGGAAGATACCATTTTATTAAGTTTATAGTAATCTACCATCATTTGTCATGGTTCAGCTGACTTTGGAGGGATCATACTGCTAAACTGACCCCCCTGCATCCTTTAAGTCTTTTAGGTTGGCATTAATCTCTGCAATTCCTCTAGGATAAGCTATTGCTTCTGAATTGGTATCTTTGCTGTGGAGTGGGTAGACTTCCACTTGGCCCTTCCTACCATAATGGTTCTTACTCCATAGAGCAGAGAACTAATGTGATGGTTCTACCAGTGCTAAATATACCCATCTAAATTACACACTCAGCAATTGGGGAAATGGCAATAATTTGGGTTAATGGACACTTTGAGGTCACCATAAAAAAGTTTTGAGCCAGGACCTGAACCCTGTCTGCCCCAATCTAACAAAGGGTTATAGTGGCCATTCACATTCCTTGGTATCAATGTCATTTCACACTCTATCCAACAGACCTTGAAAGCTCAGACTACAGCTCCTCTGATAAAGGGCCACAAACTGCATGGCTTAAAACAATAGATATTTGTCTTACAGTTCTGGAGACTAGAAACCAAGGTTTTGGCAGAGCCATGCTCCATCTGAAGCCTGTAAGGGAGAGTCCTTCCTTGCTTCCTCTTTCTGGTGGTTTGTTGAAAATCCTCGACTTGATGTTGCAGCACTTCAATTTCTGTCTCCTTCCTTACATGATTACCTTCTCTTGTGTCTATCTCTGTGTCTGAATTTCCCTCTTCTTATAAGGACATCAATCATATTAGATAAGAGCACACCCTAATCCAATTTGGGCTCACCTTAACTAATTCTTTCTACAAAGACTGTATTTCCAAATAAAGTCACATTCTAAGGCATTGGGAGTTAGAATTTCAACATAGTTTTGGGGAGACACAATTCAACATATAGCAGTCCCTTTGGAAAAGGTTTGGGAGAACACTTACTATGTATACTTGTGGTGTTGCAGGGAACTTCCTCAATGGGAACCAGATTCCCTTTAACTAATGGGATCCATATTTGAGTACCGGCTCATACCTGGAAACAGATCATGCTTTTCCTTTTGGAGGCAGACATCAGACTTCTGTTCACTAGCTTCTTCTGTTATTATTATTTTGTTATATAAATCAAGCAATGCCCTCATTAGCTTCCTATCTATTTTGCCCCTAGGGACACCATGGTCTGTGGAACACCACAGGCCACCTGCATGTGAAGGATTCCTGTTGGTAGTTATATTCTTTTGCTTCTGATGGTTAAGTGCTGCCATCTGACCCCTGCAATTACGGAATTTTATCATGCCCATTGACACTAGGGCATCTCCTACTATCATCTCTGGCCTGAAGAGGACTGTCATCATTGAGCCTTTCAATTAAGTCAGTACCCTCTCACTATTGCAATCTTATTGCTTTAGTGAAAGGAGTATCTGCTAGGTCCTCCCAGGAAACACAGTCAGCTAATGGGTTCTCTGATCTTGCATAATCCCTTTTAACAAGTCCATCACACTGTGGCTCCTCTTTCCTTAATAATCTGCCAAGGCAGTTTACAATAGATCACTATGGTGTCCAAGCTTCAAGTTGCCATCCGAACAGTATATTAGGGGTTGCTAGGACATTAAGTCATCAGCCATGGGAGAGTACTCCTATATCAATAATCTCTACCATATGCAACTTTATATTTAGTACAGATCATTGGTCTAACACCCTCAAGATCCATTACTTTATGGAATTCTTAGTTTCTACTGACATATTAATGTATGCAATTCTTAGTTTCTACTGACATATATTAATGTATAGCTTTTCTTGTAAGTGGATTTCTTCTATAATAGAGACTACTTTCTACTTGGATTATGCCAAAATCTAACCAATAGGTGAAGCAATGAGGGAAGGAAGGGAACAGGACTTGAAAGGACACAAGTATCACCTTGTGAGACAAACTGACTGAGGCTTCCAGGTAATAGCAAGCTGCTTGCCTCCTGAAAGGAGGAAGGGGCCATTTCTGCCAGTTCAGAGGATTCAGGAATCTACAAATTCCAGGATCTCAAGCACAGCTATTCAAATATCCCTGTTGTGCTGAAAATAAAATAAACAGGCTTTAAAAGAGAGGATGCAGAGCAAGTTTATTGAGCTGAAATTGCATTAATGCAGGAGGAGCACCAAAAGAGGTTTCTGCTCCAAGGGGTGAGCTGGGGGAGCAGCTTACATAGCTGTTTGAAACAAAGGGAATGGGAGGGATAAAGGGGGCATGATTTATGGTTACTACAGGGGATACAAGGGCTGTTTGGGCAGGGTGTTCTTGAGGCCCAGTTTCTTGATTAGCAAGCAGGATGTTAATGTAAGATTGTGGCCATTTGGTGATGTAAGATTGTGGTCATTTGATGAAGATCTACAGACTTTGCTGGTGTCAACCTGAACTCTTTCTTCCTCCTAGGCTGGGACAGGGTGTGTATCAGCATTGCATAGTATTATTGGTATGTCAGCCTGCTTCACTTGACCTCCACTTCTTTATAATCCCATGGAGAAAATGGAAGCTCAAGCAAATCAAGATGGTTAGTAAAATCTTTGATCATTACAATTTAACATCCCCATCTGAGTCTCAGGGTCCTTCTTCCCTTTCAATACTTGACTTTACCATAGGAAACATGCCTGCCTGTGTGTTTAATTTCCTTTGTAGCTCCGTATATCAGCCAGGGTTCTTCAGAGAAACAGAATCAATAGGAGATATATATATATATATATATATATATAT
>PVKH010030009.1:0-12563 GCA_004027955.1 Chaetophractus vellerosus | reverse complement strand
TTCAGCTGAACTCGTGAAGGAAACAGAAGCTAAGCCCGGAGAGAAACGCAGCCCCGGGAACAAAGGAATCCAGAAGCCTGAACCCTGGAGACGTCGGCAGCCATCTTGCTCCAGGACATGGACTTTGGTATGGGAAGAAATTTATGCTTTGTGGCCTGGTAACTGTAAGCTTCTACCCCAAATAAATACCCTTTATAAAAACCGACCAATCTTTGGTATATTTCAAAAGGCACTCCTGTGGCTGACCAAAACACCCACTAATAGGCATATACCCAGAAGACGTGAAGTTAGGGGACACAATAGACATTTCCACACCGATGTTTATAGTGGCATTATTCACAATTGCCAAAAGATGGAAGCAACCCATGACCATCAACTGAGGAATGGATAAACAAAATGTTGTATATACACAAAATGGAATATTATTCAGCTGTAAGAAGAAATGAAGTACTGATGCATGTGACATTGTTGAATGAAATAAGCCAGACACAAAAGAATAAATATTATATGATCTCACTAATATGAACTAATTATAATGAGCAAACTCCTGGAGTTAATATCTAGAATATAGGTTACCAGGAGATAGAATGAGGGTAGAGAATGAGGAGCTGATTTTCTAATTAGTTGATTGTAAATATTTGGAAACGATGGCAGTGAAGGTAGCACTTTATTATGAGTATAATTAACAGCTCTGAATTATGTGTGCAAATATAGTTGAAAGGGGAAGTTTTGGGTCATGTATGCCACTAGAAGGAAAGCTAAAGGATAAAGCCTTGGACTGTATAACATAGTGAATCTTGTTGCAGACAAATGACTGGTTAAGGGGGCTGGCTGTAGCTCAGTGGATAGGGCGCTGGTTCACTACATGGGAGGCCCCGGATTCCGTTCCTGGGGACCTCTCCAAAGCGGGCAGACGGCCTTGAGAAGGGGGAGGTGCCATGGCCGGGGCAGAGCCGCCACGGGCAGGGCAAGTCACCTGCGATCGGAGCAGATCCGCCCGTGGAAGCCGACCCGCCCACGAACAGAGCAGAGCCGCCTGCGCTGTGACCTGACTTGGTGCGTCGCCGCAGCAGGGGGAGACAGAGCGGACACAGAAGAACACAGAGAAATGAACACAGCAAGAGCAAGCAGAAAGGGGGGGGATAAGTAACTAAAAAACAAACAAACAAACAAAAAAACCCCACAAATGACTGGTTAACAATACAAATATAAATATGTTCTTTCATTAAATATATGTCACTATTACAAGGTGTTAATAATAGGGTGGTATATGGGGGAAAATACACCTAATACAAACTACAGGCTATAGTTAACAATAACATTTTAATATTCTTTCATCAATTTTAACAAAGGTATCACGCCAATGCTAGGTGTCAAAAATAGGGGTGTGTGGCAGTTTGAAATTATTTTATGAATCCCAGAAAGAGAAAGATTATGTATGTAAACTGATCTATCCCTCTAGGTGTGATACCCTTTGATTGCATTAAATTCAGTTGAGGGGCCTTTGCATAGATTACTTGATGTAACAGTTTGAGTTTTATGTAATTATGAATTCCAAAAATATAAATTGGATTATGCTTGTAAACTCATCTGTTCATCTGGGCATGATTGGTTTATGATAAGGGCATTAACTGGCCACATCAGGAGGGTGTTGGGCCCCGCCCCTCAGTGGGTGTGGTCTCAAGTATAAAGGCCAGGCAGCAGATTTGAGATGCAGAGAGATTTTGGAGAAGCAGATTTGAGGAGCAGTTCTGATGTTGGAGTAAGCCATTCGCCGATAGTCTACAGCTAGCCTTGTGGAGAGACACAACGCATAGAAAGCCTCATGGTCTACAGCTGAACTTGTGGAGGAAACAGAAGCTAAGCCCAGAGAGAAATGCAGCCCCGGCAGGAGAGGAACCCAAAGGCCTGAGCCCTTGCAGACGTCTGCAGCCATCTTGCTCCAATACGTGGACTTTGGTATGAGAAGAAACTTATGCTTTGTGGCCTGGTAACTGTAAGTGTCTACGCAAATAAATACCCTTTATAAAGACCGACCAATTTTGGTGTATTTCAAAAGGCACTTCTGTGGCTAACCAAAACACTTGATAAGATCAATTTAGGGCTTTAGATTAGGCCATGTCAGTAAGGCATAACTTAGGTTGGGTCTCCACCCCCTTGCTGGGTCTTATATAAACGGAAACACAGAGAAAGACTTACTGAGACAGACACAGGAAGAGAGAGCTCTGTTATTTTTTATCCTGCCATGTGATAGAAAGGAGAAGGCTCAAACAGCTGAGGCCCTGGGAAGAGATGAGCCATTTGCCTGAAAGTTTACAGCTGAATTTGGGAAGAGAGCAGAACAACCCAGACTGACATCGGAAGCCCTAAGCTACAAGCCCTAGGCCAGCTTGCAGCTTAACTTGGGAAGAAAGCAGAGCAATTGAGCCTAAGAGAATAAGAGATATGAGAATGTTGTATACGTTACACAACTTTCATATAAACCTGCAACTGTTCTAATTTAAAAACATTACAATAATTTAGAAAAACATTATGCTAAGTGAAAGTAACCAGATACAAAAGTACTACATATGGTAGATTCTATTTAAATAAAATGTAAATATAAGTAAATCTATGGAGACAGATTTAGTCTCTATAGAGACTATAGAGTAGTTATGTAGGGCTGGGGAAAGATAGAGGAACTGAGAAGTGACTGCTAAAGGGTTGGGGTTTTTCTTTTTGGAGTAATGAAAATGTTCTAAAATTGTGGTGATGAATGCAAAACTCTGTGATCATACTAAAAATAAAAGCCACTGACTATAATGTTGGATGGGATTGTATGGTATGTAAATATATCTCAATAAAACTGCTTAAACATAAAACAGTATGCATATAATTGTATTATTCTGCCTAAAATATATAGAAATATATTTGACAATAACAGCAGAAAGGAGATGGGTGGAAGTAAAGCTATATTGGAGTAAGGAAATGACACCAGATGGTAACCTGAATCCAAAAGAACAAAGGAAGAGAACCAAAAATAAGGTAAATAAGGCTAACTTAACAAAGTCTATTAATATATACTTGCTCTCCTTTCTTTTCTCGGCTTCTTTAAAAGACATAAAACTACATAAAGTAATTATAACAATGTACTGTTAGGTTTGTAACATACATAGGTATAATATGTATAGCAATAATAGCACAAAATGGGGAAGAAATAGAGCTAAATAGGAGTAACATTTCTATATCTCCCTGGAATTAAGTTAGTATAAAACTTAATTACTTAAGTTATTTATATTTAAATAGTTAAAATTTAGTTAGTTAGCATATCATTAGTATACCAGAAGTAGATCCTGATAAGATGTATAGTGATTACTAGCGCAATCATTAATAATATAACTCAAAACCAATGAAAAAATCATTAGCGGAATTAAAATGTTACACTATAAAATATTCACTTAATGCAAAAGAAAGCTGTACAGGAGAAATAGAGGAACAAAAAAAGACATGAGACGCAGAAAACAAAAAAATAAGATGGTAGAATAAACAAACTCATAAGGTCAAAATCTAGAATATGGGTTACCAGGGAATGGGGTGGAGATAGTAAATGGGAAGTTAAGGCTTAAAATGTACAAGGTTCCTATTTGGAATGATGGAAATGTTTTGGTAATGGATTGTGGTGATGGTAGCATAACACTGTGAATGCAATTAACAGCACTGAAATATATATCTGACTATGATTAAAAGGGGAAATGTTAGATTGTATATATGGTAACAGAATAAAAATTTCTAAAAAATCCATGGAACTGCACTACACAGTAAACCCTAAGCTAAACCATGGACTTTAATAGTTCAACTATTAAAAAGTGTGTAATAGTACACTTAAATGTTCCACACCAATGCAAGTTGTTGGTGATGGGGTGGTATATGGGAATCCTCTATTTTATGTATGATTGTTCTGTAAATCTACAACTTCTCTAATAAAGGAAAAAACATAAAATAAAAGGGCATGTGTAAATCCAACTATATCAATAGCATAACATGTGAACAATTAAGCAATCCAATAGAAAGGCAGTGGTTGTCAAGCTGGATAAAACAGGAAACACACTTTAGATTCAAAGATAGAGATAGGTTGAAGTAAAAGAATGAAAAAAGATAATACTATGCAATCAGCAACTGTATTAGTCAGCCAAAGGGGTGCTGATGCAAAATACCAGAAATCTGTTGGCTTTTATAAAGGGTATTAATTTGGGGTAGAAGCTTACAGTTACCAGGCCATAAAACATAAGTTACTTCCCTCACCAAAGTCTGTTGAAGCAAGATGGCTGCTGATGTCTGCCAAGAATTCAGGCTTCCTGGGTTCCTCTCTTCCCAGGACTCAATTCTCTCCGGGTTCTGCTGTTCTACTCTGCTGTGTGCTTACTTCCCTAGCCTCCAGCTCAAAAATTCCAATTTCCCTTCTCTGTGGTAAGGTTTCTCCGAGTCCCTGCCTACCAATGGGGCAGAAACTCAATGTCCTACTGACGTGGCCCAATCAAAGCCTTAATCATTATTTAATCAAGTAAAAGTAAAACCCCTGAATCCAATACACTCTAATATGCCCAGAGGAAAAGACCAGTTTACAAACATAACTCATTATTTCTTTTTGGAATTCACCAATAATATCAAACTGCTACAGCAACCATAAGAAAGCTGGAATAACTATATTAACAACAAACAAAATAGATTTTAAAACAAGAAAATGTTGCTACGGATAAAGAGGGACATTTTATAGGAAGATATAACAATTATAAACATGACTCACAAAGAAATAGAAAATATGACTAGACATATAACAAGATTAAGTAATGAAAATAAAAAAACAAAAAACTACCCATAAAGAAAGGGCCAGGAACAGATGCATTCACTGGTAAAGTCTACCAAACATTTAAAGAACAATTAATCCCAATTCTTTACAAGCTCTTCCAAAGTATAGAAGAGGAAAAACTTACCAACTCATTCTATGAGACCAGTATTACCCTGATAGCAAAACCAAAGACATTACAAGAAAAATATAGATCAATATCCCTTTTGAATATAGATGCAGAAATCCTTAACAAAATACTAGCAAACTGATGTAATACATGGTCATCTCAACAGATGCAGAAAGAGCATTTGGCCAAATTCAACACTATTCAAGATAAAAACACTCAACAAATTAGGAATACAAGGGAACTTCCTCAGCCTGATAAAGGGCATATATGAAAACCCTCTGCTGGGAACCAGCTGTGGCTCAATTGGTTGGGCTCTGGTTTACCACGTGGGAGGCCCCAGGCCCAGTTCCTGGGGCCTCCTGGCCAAGGCAAGCTGCTGCAAGGTGAGCTGATGCAGCAGGGGGAGATAAGCAGACACGGAAAAACGCAAAGTAAAAATGAACACAGCGAGCACAAGCAGCAAGGGGGGGGATATATAAATAAATAAAAATAAATCTTAAAAAAAAAAACCCTCTGCTAACATCATACTTAATAGTAAAGACTGAATGCTTTCCTGCTAAGATCAGGAGGAAGACAAGAAAATGCACCCTTGTCACTTCTATTCAACATTGTACTGAAGTTCTGGCCAGGGCAATTAGACAAGAAAAAGAAATCAAAGGCTTCAGATTGGAAAGGAGGCAGTAAAACTCTATTTGCAGATGACATGACCTTGTGTGCAGAAAACCCTTGGAAAATGTGTTAGTTAAGATGACAATACTCTCCAAACTGATCTACAGATTCAACACAATCTCTATCACAACCCCAGCTGGGGTGAGCGGGTGTAGCTCAGTGGTTGATGTTTAACAGACATCCTTGCAGTTTAAGGTGACACTTTTAAAAATAAAATTTTCTTCTAATGAAAATAAGGGGGGGGGGGAGGAAGCAATGAATCTGAATAGATGTTTCTCCAAAGAAGATACACAAATGACCAAAAAGAACATGAAAAGATGTTCAACACATTAGCCATTAAGGAAATGTCAATCAAAATGACAATGGGATAACATTTCACACCAGGACGTCTATAACCAATAAGTTAATAAGTGTTAGTGGGGATATGGAGAAATTGGAACCTTCAAACACTGATGGTGTGAATGTAAAATGGTGCAGCCATTTTGGAAAAGTCTGGCAGTTCTTCAAAAAATTAAACAGTTGCCATATGATCAAGCAATTGCACTCCTAGGTTTATACCCAAGAGAAATGAAAACATATGTCCATACAAAAACTTGTACACAAATGTTTACAGCATCATTTTTCATAATAGCCAAAAAGTAGAAACCCAAAAGTCTATCAACTGATGAATGGATAAACAAAAGGTGGTATATCCATACAATCAAACAGTCGATAAAAAAGAATGATACATGCAACAATATGGATGAACCTTGAAAATATACTAAGTGAAAGAAGCCAGTAAAGAAGGCCATATATTTTATGATTCTAAGAGAAATGTTCAGAATAGGCAAATAGAGAGAAAGCAGATTAGTTGGTGGTTACCAAGGGCTGGGGAGACTGGAATGGTTAGGGGTGACAGCTAAAGGGTATGGGGCTTCTTTTTGGGATGATGAAAATGTTCTAAAATTGACTGTGGTAATGGTCACACAATTTTGTGAATAGACCAAAAACCAATGAATTGTATACTTTAGGCAAATTGTATGGTATATGAATTGTATCGCAATAAAGCTGTGACAAAAAAAATCTCATGTATAAATAAAAGAAAACTTAAAATCCTAAAGAGTTTTATTATGGAAACAAAATGAGGAGGGTAATTAAGCATTAAATAAGGAAGGCCATTCTTAATAAAATTGTATTTAGAGAGCAGATGTGGCTCAAGCAGTTGAGTGCCCACCTACCACATGAGAGGTCCGGGGTTTGGTTCCCCAGTGCCTCCTGAAAAAGCTTAAACAACCAATAAGCAAAACAAACTATAAAATCAACTCAGGGAAGCTAATGTGGCTCAGTGGTTGAGTGCCGGCTACCCACATACGAGACCCCGCGTTCAATCCCCAGCCCCAGGTACCTCAAAAAAAAATATATATATATATATTTAATGTTACAAAATATCAAGTAAACTAGTTTAGAACCCAACTCTCTTATAGGATTTATATCTACTTATTTATTTTTTATTTTTAAAAAATCTCAACCCTTGAGTACGTCTTCCCCTCTGTCACCCCAAGGGGCTCCCTCATCTGTCTGCTCACTGTTTCTGCTCGTTGTGTGTCTGGCTCATCTTCTTTAGAAGGCACCAGGAACTAAACCCAGGATCTCCCATGTGGGAGGCGGGTGCCCAACCACTTAAACCACATCTGCTCCCTGCTAGTTGTGCCTACTCGTTCATCAGCTCGCTGCATCAGCTCACTGCATTTGCTCATCCTCTTTAGGGGGCACCAGGAACCGAACCTGGGACCTCTGATGTGGGAGGTGGGTGCCCAACTGGTTAAGTCACATCTGCTTTCAAGAATTTATATTTATTGGAATTAACTTTTTTTTTTTAAGGTACCAGGGGCTGGGGAACAAACCTGGGCCCCTGTATGTGGGAAGCCAGTGTTCAACCACTGAGCCACATCCGCTCCCTGAAATTAACTTTTTTTTTTTTTTTTTTTTGAAATTAACTTTTAACCTTTTGCAAAGATGCAACCTTAGTTTCAGGAGGAACACTTTTAATCTAAATACACATTGTCACAAAATATGACCCAGAAGTTAACATACATAAAAAGTAGTTTGTTTTCATCTTTGTTAAACAGCTGTACAAAACTATTAAAACTTAAAATATGGAAAGGTGTTTATGAAATATTTCAAACTATAAGTTTGGAATACGTGGTGCTTTCTAATACCATTATTCCACTAAATACATATAGTGGTCAGAAGTTCAGTATATCTCTTATAGAATTGCACATAGGATTATATATGCCAAGATTAAAATGTAGCCAATTCCAAAGGATTTATAAACAGAAATGATTCAAAAATGCCTTTATGCTAAATTCAGCAAATTTGGTTCCAATATTTACTTTTATTATTACAGAAAACAAATAAGTGTAATGTTTAGAAACCTGAAAAGACAGAAAATAGCAAGTCAAATATATTCTTTTAGAATTTTCACATCTGACTTTAATTAAAGTATTAACCCTACACATTCAAAAACTCAGTAATGAGATATTACTTCAGTAAGAAATTTCCCAACTTGCATTTTTCAGAGCTGTAATTCTAATACAAATTGGGATCTAAAACAAGTAGCAAATAGCAATAATATAAGTATATTTTTAAAAATTGGACAAATGAAGAGAGTATACTGAGTTGTAAATCAGAAAGTAATTTCCTTTACAAAAGGCTCTTAAATATACAGAATAATTCATAACTTATGCCCTTTAAATATTCCTGTATTTAAAATGAATATCAAAAAATTGATTGACTGGCAACTTTTAGAAACTCCGTCACTTTTATAAAGAGAGGCATACCTTTTATCCACAAAAGATATCAAAATTTTTAACAGTTCAAAAATAAAAGAGCCCCCCAAAATTGATTTCTCAAAAACAAATATAACCATTTAATAGTATTTTTTTCCCATTTCCTTTGGAAAATTCAGTCAAGTTTTTAAGTTTAAATATGGTTTCACTTCACTTCAACAAACATTTATTTAATGCCTATTCAAGGCACTGTTTAAGATGCTAGAGATAATAATATGGCTATTCTCAGTGCCCTTCAATAACTTAATAATCTATTCTTTAAAGCATATTTCCCAGCACCAACTTGTAACACACTTTGACTTTCATTTCTGCTTTTCCTTTTATCAATCTGAACTGTACAGAAGAGGGTGCATTGAGGCTATTGATCATTTAGGTCAGTATAAAAAGGCATGCTATTTAAATACACAGAAAGTAATGAAGAAAAAAAGTTAATGCTGAAGTACAATGCATACTCCTTAAGTAATAAAATCCTACCAGTCTAACAAAAAACACCAAAATACAGATTCTAAAAGTTGGGGGAAAAAACATTAACTAGCACAGAATCAATGTCATATACCTTATCAATTAAGTTTTATTTGTTGGTTTGTTTCTTCTGGCATTTGGGAAGCTCAATAAAATTTGCAATCTAAAAATGCCAACGCTATCCTTAGCAAACACTTAATTATTACTGAATTAAAACTAAAAGTGATAGGGAGAAATTGTAGCTCAGCGGTTGACATCTGCTTCCCATATATGAGGTCCTAGGTTCAATCCTCAGTACCTCCTAAAAAAAAACAAAACAACAAACAAAAAAAAAACCTAATAGTGAAAATAGCATAATGAGAACTCTTCTTTTTTATGCATCATGACAAGGAGAAAGTTACCAAAATTTTCTTATGGAAAGGAAAGAAATGGATAATATCTTCTGGAAAATAAGAAGTAAAAACTTAGAAATAAAGAAGTTAAGGCACTTATTTCAATGAGTTTGCAATACCAACAACAAAGTATGTTTTGTATTTCTTCATGTAATTCCTTCCATCCTAAAACAATAAACTTTATTCCCTTTATAAGAAATCTTTATTGTCAAACCTAAAAACTCTTAATTTATCCACAGGGAATTATTTGTGGAATTTTTAATTATTTGTTATTCTACAAATAAAGTAAGGAAAGGAATTAAATGCACCCCAAAGTTTTCTGATACTATTGTTTTAATTGCAGTTAAAATTGAAGAAAATAAGTCTATCTCTAATGTCCAATATCATTATTTCTCTATAATCAAGTTTATACTTTCCTTTTCAACTGCTGCTGAATGAAAAATGCACTTTAACAACATTCAATTAAAAATTTTCCAAATGTATTTTATTTTTAAAAATAAGGTGATAGAAGGAAAAGCAGCTTACTACTATGTAAAAAAAAAAACCCACAACCAAAACTGAATTCAGCACGTGACCATAATCTAAATTGCTAAAAATTCAATTAAATATTTCACACTACTCAGAAAGTAGTGTTTCTATTTCTTTCAAAATATGCAAACTAACCTTTGAATATGGTATCATAAATATTACTATGTGACTATTCATTGTGTGCTTCGTCTGGTACCTAAGGTAATATTATCATATGGCTTGAAACTAAATATAAATGACTCACTACTAAGATATACAAAGTAAACCTGAAGTACACTGCCTGCAGCTATCATAATATAGTTAACAATTTATTTAAAAGTATGAAATGAGAACCAATGAAACTTATATACCTGATACATAACACCACCAAACAATTCTTAAGCTCCAAAGAAGCAAAGCATCCTAGAGCTAGTCTAAGAATGTGTTTTTGTACTTTTAAATATATATATCACAGAAAATAAAAATAATGAAAAGATACTCCTTTCTAATGTAGTAATTTAGTGTATTGAAAATGCAATCTTTGCAACACCCTAACAAGTGAAATTTTTGAAAAACTGTTCACTGAGAAGATGTATAAGGTAAAACTAAATGTGCATACCATCTTATTAAAATGATATATCTATAGGCTACATTGACCCTGAATCTCTTTATAAAGCCAAGTTAACAATTTTAGAATTTCTTTTAATTTATGTTTAGAAGTATGAAAATACTTAACTAAAAGGAACATAGCATTTAGACTGGTGAAATGGTGTTATGGATTTTATTATAATTGTCATTTTGTTCTTAATGTTGAAGACTGCATCAGTTTCATAAATAATAGCACTTGTGTTTTGTAATAAATATATCTGTATGCAGAGATATGTTTAACAGCACCTCACATCTCTCCAGAAATTGTTGCTTATTTTAGTGTACAAATTATTATTCTGATAAAGATTTAAATTTTCGCTTAATATTTCAGTAAGTTACAAGTGAACAGACTGTATAACCCATATCCACATAGTTTCGTAAAAAACCTGAACAATATTCTTTTGAATATCTATTTAAAAAATATATATGTAACAAATTGTAGGTTTAATCATGATTAAATTTATGGGCATAAATGAAAAAAGCTTAAAGACAGTCATGAAACAATAAAATGCAATATCATGCATTATATATTACTAAGAGAGTACTTACTTTTATCAGCAGCAGATAATGAGAGCAGAGTCATGGAAAATGAGTGCTCTGAATATTCAATATAACTTTATGTATATCCTTAAAAATCACTTTCCTTTATACAGCTTTCAGTTTAATTTAAATGCCACATATCTTTAGCTAACATTTAAATTAGTTTTTTATTGTAATATTTGTTTTATTATAAAACATGAAACACTTTCAGAAACGGGCTTGTAAGAATATTTCTTTCCTTCTATCATATAATTATATCACATTAAGCATTTATTAAATGTTATATTTGAGAGATGTACTATGACCTTCAATATATTCAAAACTCAAGATCAATATTATGATAGAATAAAGATTTACGGGAAAAGTTTTACAATATTTTAGATGGTAAAACACTTAGAGACCATGTAATAGTAAGGAAAACACCTGGCTGGAAAACCGTAGTATGGTAGATTTGACATTTTACCAAAGGACAGTGATGATTGATCTACTGTTTCCCACAGAATTCTGGGTCCAATGAATAGCAAAAGGGAAAAAAGCAGCAGCAACATATTTGAATGCCCATACTCTGATTTGCAAAAGACACCATGTAGGTAGAAGAAAATTGCTTTTTACTTCATGTAGTATAAGTCTTTGAAATGACGGCACGGCTATTTTCAAGACTGGAAGGATATCACAGTGTTGATTTTATATACAAAGTAGGATCTATTCCAGTATACTCTAGTGAAATAATTCACATATGGAGAATAGTTAATTTTGACCTCATGACAAAATCTCCCATATTTTGAGTAGGTTAACTTGTCGCCTTCTTTGCAAACCACCTATCAAAAGATATGAAACATAATATTAGAACACTTATTAAGCTTATAGGAGAAATGCAATCAGTGTACAAATAAATGATTTTACATGAAAAAATATATTATTGCTAAACATGGACTATAAAACATTTCACATGGTTTAGCAAATAGAAGCCTCTTCATAAGTGAGTCAGGGGGCCGGCTGGATAGCCCAGTGGATAGGGTGCCGGCATACCACATGGGAGGCCCCGGGTTTGGTTCCCGGGGACCTCTCCTAGCGGGCAGACCGCCTTGAGAATGGTAAGCCGCCATGGGCGGGCCAGAGCCGCCGTAGGCAGGGCAAAAAGCTGCCACGGACAGGGCAAAAGCCGCCACGGGCAGGGCAGGTCGCCCGCGAATGGAACGCAGCCAGCCACCCGAAAACTGAGAACTGGCCGTGAATGGAAGCAGAAGCCGCCCACAAGCGGGGAAAGCCGCGCCTGCGCAGTGACCAGTCTCAGCGCTTCGCCACAGCGGGGGGGAGGGGAGATATGTAATAAAATAAAAATCTTTAAAAAAAAAAATAATAAGTGAGTCAGCATGTCCATTAAACTCTTGAGTTTCCCATTAAGATTGAGAAAACCAAAATAAAGTGCTTCCAGTTTAGATATTTAATCCTAAAATTTAGAAGGTAATGTCTCCATAGTCCATTTCCATTCCTCTGAAGAACCTTATCATGGAGCCTACTAAGGTTTAGAAATGGACATATTACATTCCTAATGTATATTCAAA
>PVKH010030008.1:0-12564 GCA_004027955.1 Chaetophractus vellerosus | reverse complement strand
TATATTATCTGTAAGGTACATTATAAAGTGGTTTAATAGTGAGAAGGCAATCCTAGCCATATTTTCACAACATCTGTGTGAATTGCTGGCTTTTGTTAGCTTTATTCTTAAAGTGGGCCACTTACTAAGAAGTTGTCTGCAACTGAGGGAAAACATTCTGCTTCCTAGCTCATAATATATCATTTGTGATCCCCTGGTTGATTTTATTCCACTCTGCTTTGGTCATATTACTTATTCAATTTAAGTATTCTTTGAAGCCATGCCATTTGAACAATTTAGTTGACCCCCTGGAGTCATGCAATGTAGCAGCCCTGTTGTGACCTAATTCTCTTCAGCAAGACATCTTCCTGTGGGGAGTCAGAGAGCTAACCTAGATGTCCATAAAAGCACCTGCTGTAGATGCAGCTTTGCCTCCAAAAGTGTGATGAAGGGTCCATCATTTCCAGGTACTCTAGTCAATGCTTCTTCTCACTGATGACCTGATTAAGAGTTTATTGGGAACTAACTCTCTCTCTCTCTCCCTCTCCCTCTCCCTTTCCCTCTCATATACATACACCCACACACACACACACACATGTATTATTTGGTTTTGATATGCAATAATTCTAAATGTACTTTAAGGGTTATTAAATCAGTGAGATGTTCAAGTCCAAAGAGGAAAACAGGATACAATGGCTTTATTATTCTCATGCTTTCCTCTGTAACTTGTATGTTCAGCTCTTATTTACATATCTGTGTTGGATAGGTAATAAAAACTCATGATTTTACAAAAAAGGACTGGGAACAAACGTTAATACAGTAAAAGAAGAAAATGAAACAAGATAAGGCAATCTACTTCCATTCCACCTACTTTTTGTCCCTCACATGAGAGAGGAGAGAAATGGATTTTTACATTAAATTTTGGAGAGTTTGACATGTTCTTTCCTAAATATGTCTTCAGTATAATATTTTCAGAATTCTTTTATTAACACCTCTCTTTGCACATTTTCCTAAGAACAGAAAAGTTCTATTTTTAATTAGATCTGTAAGCTCAATAAGAGAGAGATGCTTTTCATCTCTGAGGAAGATGCTACCCTGATCCCCCAGGTTTCAGGAAATGAATGAATGAGTGACTATTGAATTTAAAGATCCTGATGATAACTAACTATAGTAAAACGCATTATCAACTGCTTCAAGTTTAGGAAACACAAAATGCATTTGTTGGACCTGAAAAATTGTCCACCGTTACCTTATTAATATAGATGTTTATGTTTTTACTATTATAACTAATTAACCACCTTTGCACGTTGATAGTCTTATAGTATGGTTTAATGCACACACCATATTACACGTATCAAAGAAAGATAGAGGAACAGGGTCACACATCCAGTCTCTGAGGGAGTTTAATCAATATTAGTGCTCTCAGAGTAGAGGTAATATTATAAAATATTATTGGGGTGAGATATATGTGCCCAAACTAAATGGCTGCATCAACTGGCACTCAGCTAGATACCAGATTTCAACAAAATGTAGTGTTATGCCAACTTTGGAGCTAGTAGAAAAAAGGGAATGCTTTTCAAAGTTTAGTTTTATTGCTAATGAAAGTGCTATATTTCATTAAAAATATTCCAGTAATGGAAAGTTAGGGCAAAGTAACCCAACAATTTTAGTAAATGGATTTGTGTCTTGGGCTAATTAATAAAGATATATATCAAAGGGTATTGCATTTAAAAAATAGACAAAAAAGACGCAAAGACAACCTTCCTCATTATTGAAGCTCATTACTAAAACAGGGAGTTGGTAAATTACCTAAAAAGTCAACTGGGGTTCATTTTCAAGGGGCCTCAAATATTTTACCAATTGAAAATATAATTAATAATGTGAAAGAGAGAAGGGAGAAGTAAATGCTGATTGTAATCAGAAGATTAAATTTCACCTTCAAATACCTTCTTTTTTTCCTTAGCCATGCCCTGTATAAGTTGTTTTCTCAGACAGCAATGAAGAAAGCCCATTTGGCCATGCAGGGATCAGAGTGCTGATTTTTTTTAAATAGGAAAAATGTGTTGGTACCTTATTTATCTTCACAATTGCCTCAAATGCCTTATCAACTTCCACTTGCTGAGACATTTGCACAGAGGTCGTGCATCTAAAAATGAATCTGCACATCGTCTGTTTCCTGTCCATTGCAGAGCTTGAATAGCATCAGGAGCCAGGCACATTTCATTATCAAGAAGGAAGAGGGTGTGGGTTTGTTGGGAAACTCTCATCATGAGAGAAGAGTCTGTTCCATGTTTTGTACAGAAGTTAATGTTTATAATTGCTGAATTCTTTCCCCCAACTTTTTTCCTAATGACTTAAAGGGGACTGTCTTATCATATACCATGTTTGCTTAGTACCACTAACATGTGGCCTTTATAAAATTTCCCTTTTGAGCCAGATAAGTACATTATTTTGTGTCTATGAACCTTGTAAGATTATGTGAATACCCTAGAAAAGGAGTCAGACCTTAGAGGAAAAGAATTAACAAAGAAAAGATGGATTGAACATAAATTCTACAGTAAATACATACATTGTGATTTGAGTGTGTTAATTTAATATAATCATAGGATAATTTGTTTCTCGCTGAAGTAATAGGAGAATGCATTGATAAAAGAATAATGGTAAGATGAGAGAGGGAGCCTTATTTAGGTCTTATCTGAATAATCAGACAGAATTCCACTATGCAAAGCTCTATAAGAGAATCAGGTACAAAATAACCCAAAGAAAATTCTGACATTTTTTAATTCCACTTGTAAAAAATGACGGATTTGTTTAATTTCAATAAAGCAGCCACTCTTCAAGTTTGTATTCATTTTTTGTAAAGAGGTAGAGCAATGGAACATAACTCACCAAACCAATTGGAATGAATCACAAACTGAGCAGATATTGTTGAAAATGAAAAAGCATTGCATCTGAGTGAATAATAAAGAACCTGAATAATCTCACAGTTATTCTGTCTGGTACGCTTTAGTGCAGTTATAAGGGTAATGAGTTTCCTTTTATTTGGGAAAAATATTTAAAAATCTCTGGAATTTTATGTAAGAAAAAGATATTTCCCTTTTAATTGTGTAGAAGTTTTTATGAAACATGATTCAATTTACTTAATGATTTAGGTAATTATTTGCTTTATGATTAAAAAATGTTTATTAATAAAACTCAAATATAGAAAATTTCAAAAATTAGTTAAAAATCATCAGTACCCAGATATCATTACTTTTTTCTGAAATATATACATACAATGCTATAGTAGATTTGCAAAGAAGTATCATATTAATGTACTACCAGATATGAATTGCAACTTTTTTCGCTTAATATTATAATGACCTTATATAAAAATCAGTATTAACATATCTACATCCATTTTTTTATTGTTAGAGTGAAATCCATAGGAATTTATTAACTGCTATCCTTTAATGGGACATTTAAATGAGTCCAATATATTGCTACCACTAAAAATGTTAGAATAGACCTCTTTGTATGTGTTCACACTATATGTGCATTTTAAATTTTGGGAAATTGCCAAATCAGTGTCTCATATGAGAGTATTTCTTTCCCCTCATTAAATTACTTTAATCTTTACAAATTTGAGTGGCAAAAACAATCTCATAGTTTTCATCTACATTTATTATTAGGGACATTGATGATCCTTTCAGATAGTTTTAGGCATTTACTTGCCAAATTCTCCATTGGTCTAGTCATCATTTTGGGTTATTTACTTCAGGATCTCACCAGGCTAAAATCCAGGTGTCACCCAGGGCCGTGGTCTCATCAGAGGCTTGAATAAAGAGATCTCTGCTTCTGTTCACTCTAAGGTTGTTGGCATAATTCATCTCCTTACAGTTGTAGGACTGAGGTTTCTGGATTTTCTGGCAGTTGGAGAAGGGTCATGACTAGCTTCCATATCCCACCACAGTTCCTTGTTGCGTGGCCCTCTCCATAGTCTCTCTCACGAGATGACAGCTTACTTCTTCAAAACCAAAGATGGAGAGAAAAATCTCTTGCCTGGAGAGGGCTCAGTCCCTATTTTAAGGACTTTCACCTAATTAAGTCATGCCCAATCAGGAACATCTCCCTTTTGATTAACTAGAAATCAACTGATTTGGGACCTTAATTATATCAGCAAAAAACCCTTTGTCTTTGCCATATCCTGTTGACTAGGAGCAAGCCACAAGTCCTGCCCACACTCAAGGAGAAAGTTATACAAGGTGTGATTATAAGGAGGCAAGAGTCAGGGGGCCATGCTACAGATAATTTTGTATTTGTCTTGAACTCTAAAACCCATGCAATTTCCACTAACTTGAACAATCTATGGAATTTTAAGGGACAAAGGAGCCTGTGGTCAGCCAAGGGCTATGAGGGAAAAACAGAAAGGGAGTAGCAAAAGCAAAGGGGGGGGAGGTTTTTCTATCTATTCAAGAACTATCGGTGGGAATTTGGCAGAATAGGAAGCTCCAGGAATCAGTCCCTCCACCAAAACAACTATTGAAATGGCAGGAGCTGTCTGAATCAAATATTTTGAAACTCCAGACACTAGTGCAACACTGTGCAGCATCCAGGGAGGAGGAGGAGGAAGAGGCTGGTAAATTGTGATAAATACAGGTGAGTACCACCCTCCCAGCAGTGGCTACCATCCCCTTCCTCCAACCTTGTGGAGGGCAGAAGTAGGGACTGGAGCTCGGGCTCCTGGAACACCTTGCTTGTGCCAGGGTGAGACATAAAGAGCTAGTTCTCCAAGCTTAAGTGCTGTATGGTCTGATTGCTGGACATTACTTTTGATCAGCTCTTTCAGATCACTAGGGTCAGCACTGAAAGCAGCCATTATTCTAACCCCCCTCAGGCAAAAGTAGCAGAGGAAGCGGAAAGACAGTAACCTTCCTCAAAATGACTGGACATAGTTAAAGGGCTGCATTAATTGGGCAAGTGCTGAATCAAGAAAATGCAGCTTCAAAAGCCATAGAAGCTCCTGGCACCTTGCTGGCCCCTCCTGTACTCCCTCAACAATGTGGGGTGGAGCAAGATTATGCTCACATTGTGGGTCCTTGGCCCCATCCAAGAAGGAGCATAGTTACCCCTGTGTGCATACTGGGGTGCACATATATGAGTGCCAATCTATCAGATGGAAGTCTGAGGGACTCACCCTCCCAGAGTTTGTCCTGAGAGCAGAGAATCAGCTTGCAGACAACTGGGACACTTTAAGAAACAATTAAGATGAAGAGGACTGAGATCACACAGGAGCATTTCAAAGGCAGTAGAGAGGGCATTACCTTGAACTCCTATAAACTGTCAACAGGGAATTGCTAAGGCCTCTCAAAGCACAAGCCCAGGAAAGGAAGCAGGCTCCATGGCCACAGGCAGGCTCAGTTAAGAGAGGAGCCTACATTCTGTATTTGCCTCAGGTTGATCTTAATAGGAGGGCTAAATTCTGAAAAAAATCACTAGACAAAGCAAAGCCAATTTGCTAAGACTGTGAAAGGTGCCTTTTGCTTCGGTTTGCTTGTATTGATTAGCCATTGGCATTCTAGAAAATCTTTATCATATCAATATCTGGGTATAAATTTAAGGAACAGGCAGCTCAAGGACTAAATCCCAGAATTAGCACTTTAAAATGTACAACGTGCAACGAAAGATTACAAGACAAAGAAACAGGAAATGATAGCCCATCCAAATAAACAAGATAAACCCAGAAACCATCAATGAAGAGGACCAGGCTTTGGACTTTGCTGGAGAGAGACTTGAAAAAAATGATTCTCAATATGCTCAGTGAAATAAAGGAAAGCACAGAGAAAGAGCTAAAGGATATGAGGAAAACAATAAATAAATATGGAAATATCTTTGAGATTTTCAATAGCAACCAAACAAATACTGGAGTTGAAGAACACAAAAACTGAAATGAGAAATTCCCTAGATGGTTCCATTAGCAGAGTGGAGGAAAGAAGAAAGAATCAGTGATCTCAAAGACAAGACATTTTAAAGGATTCAGGTACAGAAAGAAAAAAGACATTTTAAAGGATTCAGGTACAGAAAGAAAAAAGAATGAAAAAAAATGAACAGAGCCTAAGAAACTTGTGGGACACCACCAAGCATGCCAATATATACCTTATGGGAGTCCCAGAGGGAGATGAAAGTGAGAAAGGGACAGAAGGAATAGTCAAATAAATAATGGCAGAAGATTTCCAAAATTTAATGAAAGACCTGAATATAAACATTCAAGATGCCCATCAAACCCCAATAGGATAAACTCAGACCCAGGCCCAGGGACATAGTAATCAAACTGTTCAATACCAAGGACAAGAAGAAAGTTTTGAAAGCTGCAAGAGAAAAGCAGTGAGTTATGTACAATGGAATCATGATAAGATTACATGCTGATTTCTCATCAGGTATCATGCAGGCAAAAAAGGCAGTGGTACAAAATATTTAAAGTGCTGAAAGAAAACAATTGCCAACTAAGATTTTTATATCCAGCAAGACTTCCTTTCAGTATTAAGGGTGAGATTAAGACATTCCCAAATAAACAGAAGTTGAGGGAATTCATTGCCCTACAAGCAATGGTAAAAGGAGTTTTTCAAACTGAAAGGAAAGGACCTTAGACAGTGGACTGAAGTGGCATAAAGAACTAAAGATCTCCAGGAAAGGTAACCATATGGATAATTATATATGCAAGTATTGTGATATTGTATTTTTGATATGTAACTCTGCTTTTACATCTTATAGTTTATAAAATGCAAATTCATAAAATATAATGCTAAATCTATGGTTTTGGACATGTAATATATAAAGATATATATATATATTGAAACAAGTACAAAAAGGGTGGGAGGCATAGGAACAATGTATGTACGTTATTGAAGATAAGTTAGTATCAACCCAAATATGATTATAATAGAATCAGGATGTTAAATTTTAACCCTATGGTAAATACAAAGTAAATATATAAAAAATATTTTCTGAAAGAAATGAGAAGGAACTCAAAATGTTACAATACAAAGAAGCAATATATATGGAAATAGGTATTAATGGAAGAATTGAGGGTCAAAAAGGTATAGGATTTACAAAGACAAAATATAAAAATGGCAGAAGAAAGTCCTGCATTATCAGTTGTTACTCTACTGTAAATGGATTAAACTATCAAGTCAAAAGGCAGTGATTGGCAGGATAGATTAAAAAGCAGGACCCAAATATAGGCTGTTTATAAGAAACTCACCTTAAACTCAAAGATCTGATTAGGTTGAAAGTGAAAGGATGGAAAAAAAATATACCATGCAAGTAGTAAAAAAAAAAAGAGAGCCTGGGGTAACTATACTGATATCAGATAAAATAGACTTTAAGTAAAAAACTGGTACTAGGGACAAAGATGGTCATTATATACTGATAAAGGGAGTCAATTCAGCAAGAAGATATAATAATTATAACTATATATGCACCTAACAGCAGAGCCCAAAAATAAATGAAGCAAATACTGTCAGATTTGAAGAGAGAAATAGACAGTTCTACATGGATAGTAGGTGATTTCAACACAGCACTTTCAAAAATGGATAGAACATCTAGAGAGAAGATTGATAAGGTAATAGAAGACTACAGTGATACTCTAAACTAGCTAGACATTACAGACATATATAGAAAACTTCACCCAAAAGCGAGGGAATATACATTCTTCTTGAGTGCATATGGCTCATTCTCCAGGATACACCATATGTAAGGTCACAAAGCACATCTCAGTAAATTAAAAATATTCACATCATACAAGGTATTATCTTCAACCACAATGGAATGAAGCTTAATGCAATAACAGAGGGAGAAATGGGGAATTAACAAATATGTGGAAATCAAACAACATTGTCCTAAATAACCAGTGGGTCAAAAAAGAAATCACAAAGGAAATTAAGTAATATCTTGAGGTGAATGAAAAAGCAAACATTAAAAAAAAATCTTAAGGGATACAGCAAAGGCAGTGCTGAGAGGGAAACTTATAGGTCAAAATGCTTACATTTAGAAGAAAGATCTCACTTACCACCAAAATTGGAGTATCTATTAAAAGAAGAGCAAACTAATCCAAAGTGACCAGAAGGAAGGAAATAACAAAGATTGGAATGGGGATAAATGAAATAGAGAATACAAAAAACAATAGAGAGATTCAAAATACAAAGGTTGGTTCTTTGAAAAGATCAATAAAATAAACAAACCTTTCTCTAGACTGACAAAGAATAAAAGAGAAAGGACACAAATAAATAAAATCAACAATGAAAAAGGGAACATTACTAACTACATCTCAGAAATAAAAAAAGGACTACAAAAGGACACTAACTGTATGCCAACAAATTAGATAACCTAGATGAAATGGACACAAACTACCTACACTGACTCAAAAAGAAATAAATCTCAACAAACCAGTAATTAGTAAAAAGACTTAATCAGTAATCAAAAACCTCCCAACAAAGAAAACTCCAGGATCAGATGTTTACATAGGGGGAATTTATCAAACATTCCAAGAAGAATTAACACCAATCCTGCTCAAACTCTTTCAAAAAATTGAAGAGGAGGGAATACTACTTAACTCATTCTATGAAGCCAACATCACCCTACCACCAATACTACAGGAAAAGAAAATTACAGCCCAAACTTTCTAATGAATATAAATGCAAAAATCCTCAACAAAAGTACTTGCAAATTGAATCCAACAGTACATTAAAAGAATAAAAGAATTATACACCACAATCAAGTGGTTTTATCTCAGGAATGCAAATGTGGTTCAACCCAAGAAAATCAATTAATGTAATAAACCACAATAAAAATTTGAAGAAGAAAAATTACATGACCACCATAATTGATGCAGAAAAGGCATTTGACCAAATCCAGCATCCTATCTTGATAAAAACACCTCAAAAGACAGGAAAAGAAGGAAACTTCCTAAACATGATACAAGGCTTATATGAAAAACCCTCAGTCAACATCATACTGAATGGTGAAAGGTTGAAAGTTTTCTCTCTAAGATCAGGAACAGGACAAGGATGCCCACTGTCTCCATTCTTATTCAACATTGTGCTATAAGTTCTAGCTAGAGCTCTTAGGTAAGAAAAAGAAATAGAATCCAAATCAGAAAGGAAGAAGTGAAACTTTAACTAACTGCAGATGACATGATCCTATATGTAGAAAATCCCCAAAAATCGACAGTGAAACTATTTGAGCTAATAAACAAATTCAGCAAAGAGTCAGGATATAAGATCAACTTTCAAAAATCAGTAGTGCTTTTATACACTAGAAATGAACAATCTGAAGAGGAAACAAATTCCATTTGCAATAGCAACTAAAAGAATCAAATATTTAAGAATAAATTTACATAAGAATGTAAAGGATTCATACTCAGAAAACTATAAAACATTGATAAAAGAAAACAAAGAAGACATAAATAAATAGAAGGACATTCCATGTTCATGGATTGGAAGACTAAATATTGTTAAGATGTCAATTCTACCCAAATCTATTTACAGATTCAATGCAATCCCAATCAAAATTCCA
This sequence comes from Chaetophractus vellerosus, assembly GCA_004027955.1. Classification (NCBI taxonomy): domain Eukaryota; kingdom Metazoa; phylum Chordata; class Mammalia; order Cingulata; family Chlamyphoridae; genus Chaetophractus; species Chaetophractus vellerosus. Next base: position 3,033 of record PVKH010030008.1, on the reverse strand, counting down.
ACAGCCTACTTTGCAGAATTGGAAAAGTCAATTACGAAATTTATTTGGAAGAGAAAGTATCCCTGAACAGCCAAAAATATCTTTTAAAAAAAGAACAAAGTCCATTGACTCACACTTCCTGACTTTAAAGCATATTACAAAGCTACAGTGGACTAAACAACATGGCATTGGCATGAAGACAAAAATATAGGTCAATGGAATCAAATTGAGGGTCACCTCTACAGTCAATCAATTGATATTTGACAAGGCTACCAAGGCCACTAAATGGGACAGTAACAGTAGCTTTAGGGGGCCGGCTAGATAGCTCAGTGGATAAGAGCACCGGTATACCACATGGGAGGCCCCGGGTTCTGTTCCCGGGGACCTCTCCAAGCAGGCAGATGGCCTTGAGAAAGACAAGCCGCCGTGGGTGGGGCAAAGCCGCCATGGGCAGGGCGGAGCCGCCACGGGCAAGGCAAAGTCACTCATGAAACACGGAGCTGCCGCCTGCGAAGCGCGGAAGCCGGGCAGCCCGCAAAACACGGAACACTGCTGCCCGTGAAACATGGAGCAGAGCCGCCCGTGAAAACGGAATGGAGCCACCCACGAACGGAGTGAGCCGCCTCCGCGGAGGGCCGACTTGGCACATCGCAGCAAAGACGGGGGGAGACAAGAAGCAGACATACAGAAACACAGACGAATGGACACACAGCAAGAGCAAGCAGAAAGGGGGGAGGGGATATGTAGCCAAAAAAAAAAAAAAACAAAAACAGTAGCTTTAACAAATGGTGTTGGGAGAACTGGATATCTATATCCAAAATAATGAAAGAGGACCCCTATCGCACACTTTAAACAAAATTTAACTCAAAATGGATCAAAGAGCTAACTATAAGTGCCAGGACCATAAAACTTCTAGAAGAATATTGTAGGAAAGCATCTTCAAGATCTTGTGGTAGAAGGTGGCTTCTTAGTCCTTACACCCAAAGCACAAGCAAAAAACAGATAAAATGGAACTTTCTCGAAATTAAATGCTTTTGTACTTCAAAGGACTTTATCAAGAAGGTGAAAAGGCAGCATACTCAAATGGGAGAAAATATTTGGAAATCACATATCTGGTAAGGGTTTAATATCCATGATATATAAAGAGATCCTACAACTGAACAATAAAAAGGCAAACAACCCAATTAAAAAATAGTCAAAACACATGAAGAGATATTTTCAAAAGAGGAAATACAAATGGCAAAATAGCACATGAAAAGATGTTCAACATCACTAGCTATTAGGAAGTTGCAAATTACAACTACAATGAGATATCATTTCTCACTTATTAGGATGGCCATGATTTAAAAAAAATAGAAAATTACAAGGGTTGGAGAGGATATGGAGAAATAGGAATGTTTATTCACTGTTGGTGGGAGTGTAGAACTGAGTAGCCACTGTGGAAGACTGCATGATGGTTCCTCAGGAAGTTAAATATAGAGCTATCATTCGATCCAGCAAGTGCACTCCTGGGTATGTACTCAGAAGAAATGAAAGTAGGAATGAAAACACACATGCACATCAATGTTCATAGTGGCTTTATTCACAATTGCCAAAAGAGGGAAATAACCCAGGTGTCCATCAACAGATGAATGAATCAACAAAATATGATATATGCATACAGATGTAAGGAGAAATGAAATCATGATGCCTATGACTATATGAATGAACCTTGAGAATATTATGTTGAGTTAAACAAGCCAGACAAAAAAGGACAAATACTTTATGATCTCACTAACAGGAACTAAATGTAATGATCAAAGTCATGGAGTTAATGGCTAGAAGATTGGTCATCAGAAAATGAAATGAGGACAAAGAATGGAGAGCAGTGGCTTAATTTGTGCAGAATTGGTAGTAAGGCTGATTGTAAATACCTGGAATTGGATTGAGGTGATGATAGCACATTAGAGTGAATGTAATTGGCAGTGCCAATAAGGGGGTATGATTGTGGTTGAAAGAGAAAGTTTTGGGTTGTGTATGTCACTAGAAGAAAAGCTAAAGGATGAAACATGGAACTGTATAGCATAGTGAACCCTGTTGCAGATGATGAGTGTGTTTAATAGTACAAATTTAAGAATGTTCTTCAATGAAGTTGAACAAGTGTACATTAATATTACAAGATGTAAATAACAGAGTGGTATCTGAGCTAAAATACACTTAAAGCAAACTAAGAACTGTATTAAAGAGAAATATATTAATATTTTCATCAGTTGTAAAAAAAAAGAGAGATTATCATGTGACAGAAATCAGACACAAAGTACTGCAAATTGTTTGACTCCATTTATATAAAATGTAAATATAAATAAATAAATAAATAGATAGATATGGAATTGAATTAGCAGATCTGTGTGGCAGGGGATAAATAAAAGGATTGAAAAGTAACTGGTAAGTACTAGGGGGGCTTTCTTTTTGAAGTAATGAAAATGATCTAACATTGATTGTGGTGATGAATGTCCAACTCTGTGATTATAGCAAAACCCACTGTATGTACACTTTGGATGGATTGTATGGTATATAAATACATAACAATAAAATTGCAAAAAAATCCAACAGCCTTCTTTGCAGAAATGGAAAAGTCAATCATCAAATTTATTGAAGGGTAAGAGGCTCCAAACAGCCAAAAAATCTTGAAATCTTGAAGAATATAGTTAGAAGTCTCACACTTCCTGATCTTAAAATTCATTAAAAAGCCACAGTAATCAAAACAGCATGGTACTGACACAAGGACAGACATATAGACCAATGGAATCAAATTGATAGTTCAGAAATCAACCCTCACCTTTATGGCTAACTGATTTTTGACAAGGGTGACAAGTCCACTGTTTTGGTCAGCCAAAGGCGTGCCTTTTGAAATATACCAAAGATTGGTCGGTCTTTATAAAGGGTATTTATTTGGGGTAGAAGCTTACAGTTACCAGGCCACAAAGCATAAATTTCTTCCCATACCAAAGTCCATGCCCTGGAGCAAGATGGCTGCCGACGTCTCCAGGGTTCAGGCTTCTGGATTCCTTTGTT